>DWDU01002621.1:0-12513 GCA_018245575.1 Jemadia suekentonmiller
AGGCGTGATGTAACGTTCATAAAGTTTTCTCATTACAGCTGATGGCATGACGTACTCCTTCGGAATATTCTACGCAGAGTTCCTGACGTATTTCGGAGAAGGAAGCGCCAAGACTGCTTGGATTCTTTCCATACTCGTTGGAATGACGCTCAGCTCAGGTAATCTTTTTCGAATTTTTTTTGGTTGTTTTTCTTTTTTACGTCTAATATTTAGTGCTTTTTGACATATTGAACCCACCCATATTTTGGATTGAAAAAGGCAAATTCAAACACCAATATGTTTGAATGGTATAGTAGGTAAAAAAATAGATTAGGTACTGATTAATTGGAAAACAGAAGCCTGCAGCACCACCTTGCATCTATTAAGAGAGTGATAAATGTAGAAACGTCTAAAATGCAGGTATTTGGCACTCGATGCCTTTTGCCTATCCCATAAAGCACCGGGCGTGACGACATTGTTATGTAAATGTAACATACATGTTATTTACCGCAGCTAATGTATTCTACCAGATGTAGGTATCTAGTAACTCTATATGATCGGACGACATACTAAATGAATCATTAGTTACTTAATATTGTATTCAATATAATCCGATTTAAATGATCGGGGAAATGAGAACTTCCTGCTCTGTAAATTAGCAAATGGATTAATTATTCTACCTTACATAATATGTGCGTATGTACGATCCCCGCGCGTTCTGAAACAGATCGAAATACAGCTGAAAGTTGAAAAACATTTGCCTAATTATGTACCACAAGTATAATTTAGTTTATTTAAGAATCAGAGTGGCTTCTTGTCGAAAGATAGACCTGATTTAAGAAAAATATATTTCAGAAGTCGTTCTGAATCTAGGTGTAAAAAAATCTATATTAAGTGTATATTTTTAAGTACACAACAACTTAACTACGAGTAGTTGTTTAATAACCATAACACAGTCATTGGCTTTTACGTAAGCATATCATGGTGAGAGATTCCCAAATTACTTATAAGTGTACCATTAATGCTATCACTATGTTCCAGGGCCGATATCAAGTTCGTTCGTCAACCGATGGGGTTGTCAAGCGGTGACGGTGTCTGGCGCATTGCTGGCGGCAATCTGCGTGGTGCTGTCCGCGTTCGCGAACAACGTCACCACACTCATCTTCACCATAGGCATTGGCACCGGCCTCGGCTTCGGCCTCATCTACCTCCCCGCAATCGTCAGCGTCACTGTCTGGTTTGAACGTTACAGAAGTCTGGCCACCGGTAAGTTTTCTATCCCAATCCTTTTGTCGTTCCATTGTTGGACGCGAGTGTCCACTCAGAATAAAAATATTAAGCTCAAAGTCTGCCACGCTGGCGAAGAACAGTTCGGTAGATTTCACACACCCTAGAGATAAACATTATGATTTGTTTTTAGTTTTGAATTACGTTATGAACTATTTTTATGAGCATTACATTTTTTTTTGTACGTCTACCTACATATAAATATCTTGACATGACTTGAATAGACAGTATTCCTTGAAATGTTGTTTCTTTATGAAATGTACTAATTTTATTAATTTCTTATTACAGGCATTGCTGTGTGCGGTTCGGGTCTTGGAACGTTCCTTTTTGCACCAATCACTTCATCGCTTATCAACGAATATGGATGGCGTGGTGCCATAGCAATCATAGGAGCAATTGTTCTCAACTGCATTCCTTTAGGGCTTATGTTTCGACCCGTACCCGAACCACCTAGATCGCCAATAACGGAGCCAATGTTGCCAAAGTCGAAAAATTCCCCACTAAAAAGATCTCAAAGTACCGAGCATTTAGCTAGGGAAAATGGTAAAATTGACGACGGCGGTGATGTCGCGCGATTAACGCTCTCACAGCCCGCTTTATATAAGCCCCAGGACCAAAAACTCCAGCCACATTCACGGCACGGAAGTGGAATTATGCAGCGGCCTGATGTTCTCTACCAAGGCAGTATGACCAGCCTCGCGAAATTTAAGGCGTCGTCGCCTGAAAGAACTATTGCAACAATAGAAAAGCGGGCGCAGAAATGCAGCTGGTTACCGTGTTCAGAAGAGTCAAAGGCTGCTCTATCAGAAATGCTAGATCTTTCCCTCCTAGTTGATCCTATTTTTATTCTATTTTCAGTATCGAACTTTTTAACTAGCATAGGGTTTTATATTCCATATCTCTACACGGTGCCTTTAAGCGAAAGTTTGGGCATCGAAAATGCACCTTACTTAGTATCTATAATTGGTGCTGCAAATTTAGTCGGGAGGATCATTCTTGGATACATAAGTGACAAACCTTGGATCAACAGACTATTAGCATATAATCTCTGCCTTACCATCGCCGGCATTAGTAAGTTATTTTCTTCTTGCGTTAATTAGAATAGATCTAATGGGAACCTCAGTGGACCTATCTTTTATCGTATTGTTTAGTATCCAATTATTTGATTTTCAAAATCATCAACATCACCATCAACTTATTGCGGTCCACTGCTGTGCATTGACCTCCCTTGAGGGCTTATACCCACAATCCCGATCCTGGGCAGATATGTTGAGAGTCGCAGAGCTAAGCGTCTCGCATCTCTACACTGAATTCAATGGACTTTAATGGAATTATAATATCGTATAATATAATTTAGCAATTATTGTTATAATTATTACAGGCACAGCGCTTGCTAACTCTTGCTGGGAGTTTTGGGGGCTGGCGGTCTACGCATCGGTGTTCGGGTTCACGATTGGTGCTTACGTGGGTTTGACATCTGTTGTGCTCGTCGATCTACTGGGCATCGAGAAACTAACGAATGCATTCGGCCTACTTTTGTTGTTCCAAGGCATCGCGTCCCTTCTTGGCCCTCCTTTTGCAGGTAATGTTTAGTTTTAATTTTATCTTTTCTGAAATTCTCATGTTTAAAATTTATCCGCTTTAACAATAAAGACGCTGTAACCAATCTCTCAGTATTAAACGTTACCTACTACAACTGGACCGTTTATTTTGTAAGTAGTGCAAGTCCAAAATTAAAGGTTACTAAACGTAAAAAAAAATAGTAACATCACGCCTGTAATCCCCGCCTAATTAGACTACGAATTAATTATGTGCTGTAAAGGGACTTACGCCACTTTCAAAATTAGACAATAGTAAAAATCGTTTAATTTCAATTTTGAAAAATCAAATATCGCTTAAAATATACTTCAATTTAATATAATTTTGTTTACAAATACGCATAACAACACATAAAATTTTATTTTAGACGCCAATTACATTGTCATAATTACAAGATACTGATAGATACTGATTACAAGAATTTACTTATTCTCTGTATGTGGTCCTAGTGTTTCAACATATGCATGATGCACCATATGCATGATGCAACATATGCATGCTGCATATCTTTATATTTTTCGTAAGTCTGGCATTTTGGTACCAAGGCTCCAGGGCGATTTTTTCAAATTTTAACGGTCTTCCAGGACGTAGAGGTCACGCGGTCACGAGAGGACCGCGGGACACAGCTAGTATAAAATAAATGAAAAATAACAAAACACTGATCAGCATCCATCTACTATGCCATCTACCTCAGTCAATTGGACTTACACCACTTTCATAATCGATGATTATGTAATTTCATTTACCGACTTATTTTAATTTGTACAAAACATGGGATTTTTTTGGGAAATTAAACACGGACTAGTTTTATAAAAAAAAATTACATTAAATTAAGCATGAATTACGAGATAGCTCATTTTTCTCAAAAATGGACTTACACCACTTTCAAAATAAACGGTCCATATATCCGCAATTTCAGCAAAGTAAGGCCATGGTACCGCGTAGACAAGATATCGATCTGGTATGCTCGTATATTAATGATATTAATGATCTTATCGATGCCAACCATATTGTACATAATACACAAAAGACAAATCCCACTAGTCGGAAATTCAGGCCGTCTGGGACTTAGTTGACAAAGTACAAATAGTGAAACCTGGGCCTACCTGCTTAGGTATTGTACTCACGAACCAGACTCGGGTGGTTTCATAGAAATATTGTTAGAGTAACTGGGTATAATAATTACGCACTTGGCTTATTACGGAAATCGAATTGCGGCCGAAGTGCGACAAAAATGTACATGTAAGCAGATCTTTTATTCGTTTGCTGCTAGTGACCCACGTCAGAGCCGGGAGTCGCTCACATTTGTCAGTGTCACATTCTTACCTTTACAAACCTTTGTTAAAATTTGCTTATGCCATCTGATACTATCTGATATTTGACACAAAATACAGAATACCATGTGAGTATTATTTTTAATATTAGCCATATTAGCTTTAAGAAAACAATTTTGTACATATAGGTACAATTAGGTACATATTATGTTGAATATATATTTGCGATATCTCCACATACGGCCATCTGTTCCAAAACTAAACACCAAGAGACAGACAGACAGACAGCTGATAAACTACATTATCTACATATAAATATGTATTCTACTTACTTGAGTGATAATACCGCTTATTGCTTGCTACTGGCTATTTTCTTTTCTTGTAAAACTTTTTTCTTTTATGTATTAAGTGGGCAATAAAGTATGTAGTAATATATTTTACTTATATAGATATTTTTTTACACCCAGACGCAGAGCAAATACTTGTGCTGTTTACACTAATATTTATTCTGGGTGGAAATCGAACCCAAAATCCCCAGCGTAACAGTCAGGTTCACTAACCACTGCATCAACGGGTCGACCAATCGGCCAGTAGGTTTGTGTTATTTATTATTAAACCTACAGTTATGATTTTTTTTTAAATAAACTACAGTATTTCTTATTAAGATTTGTTCTGGAATGGGTGAAGTTGTCTTAAATATTTTAAACTGAAAGCAGCGGTATGAACCCCAAGTTCGTAAGTAAGTAACTTAACTTATTTTAAAATTCCAACACAGGATGTAAGGGTGACCGCAAAAATTTGTAATCACGTAGTAAAAGTAGTATAACGTTTTCGGCTTATTTGTTTTAATGTTCAGTTGCGGCCAAATTTTGGTTGTTTACAGACCAATAACATTCTACAGCTTCACTCTTGTATATAAAAATAAATGACCGCAAAGTGTAGTTAAACTTCGTACCTACGACTGTGACATCAACTATAACTTCAGGCTGTGGACTAGGGACTATCGGCGTGCCTCCAGACTTCTTTTGCTAGAGATTTCACTCTCACCTTTCCCGTACAGTGTAAGTTACAACTTATTTTATATTTTATAGCATAATAGAAAACTGGTACCTATGCAATTTTCCGTATTCAGATTAACAAACTGATGTGCAATAAATGAATATACATACTTAAATATTACCACATTAAAAAAGATTGAATGAACATATTTATAAACACTCAATACTATGTATTTATTCAAATAATACAATACTCGTAATTCAGACACAGTTCAAATATAAGGAAATAGTGCATGCTACCCACCAAATTATTTCACCTTCTAACAGGCCTTAAAAAGCAAACCCTTGAAAAGGATAATAAAAATCATCTCGTGTGGAACCTTTAAATATTCATAAAAAAGTAAGGTGCCACATCCTATATATTTTAGCAATCCCGGCTTACTTGCTTGAAATAGTAAAAAACTCTACCTATTAATAATATTTTTTTGGTATTAAAACATTGCATGTGTGTTTGAGTAGGTGAGTTTAGTGTATAGTCGTTTATTTTACAACAGAACAAAGGGAAAGTATTCTTCCTATTGCGGGTCGTAAACCCCCAAGGGGTTGTCGTCGCCGCTGTATCCCGCTATCAATCGCCGTCGTCTGGACGCGCCCTTTTACTGTACACCTGTGATAAACTGTGCTACAGTTTTTCACGCAATCCCTTGCGCTGGTTTTATAGCTTTTGTATCGGAGGCGGTATTAAAAGTAAGTTATTGCCCTGAGATGGGTTCACATGTAACTGCACTTCGTAGTACCGTTTTACCTGTAAGAGTACATCAGCCTGTCAATTCAGTAACAAAATGCTTCAGTCGTTAGTAATAAAAACGAACATATAAAAATATACAATTGTTCCAACCACCCGGTCATGGACCTCTGCACGCATCTTTGTTGCTTGAGGTCGGCCTGTCGTTGTAGACCTGAAATACGTTTAATACGCTCAGTACAAGATGTTTCTTTTTATTAAGACTACTATGTAACTGATTAAAGTTGAAGTTTCCGCCACTGAAGTGTACCTGTATGTCTACCTGTATTATAGCCGCAAATTAATAGTGAACGCAGTTACGTTTCAATTTGACAGGAGTTTGGAACGCATCTGTGACTAATTTCGAGTGGAATACAATCACCGCATATAATTTAATTTGAATTTCAATAATCCACGAGGTATCCATTAGGTAAGCGAGTCTATTAACGTCAAAGTGTCTTCAGGACAAATAGGAAGTACCGCATTATACCTTTATATTTTATAGCTTTAAATTTAACTTATTTCTAATTCATTTGTGTGGTTAATATTACATTGTACATTCAACGAATTGATCTGTGGTTGTTATTATATTTTGTGGCACGTAAAGTGTACAAAGTATGAAGTAATAACTTGTTTTAATATTACTTTGACATTCATAAAGCGTATGTATTATACACATCTTATCACAAAAGAAAGTTATACATTTAAATCACAACATTTGACAAGTCGGGTATAATTTGATATACTATTTAATTGTTCTTACTTAAATTCAGACACAACTAAACTCGTAGGAGTTCTAAATGTCAGATACTTCACAACCTTTGGAAGGCTTCCACTAAGGAATGAGTATTTAAAGTATTAAATTCTTAACAAGGCTGTAAAGCACAAATACTCTTACTTTTCATACACATATACGTGTATATCGTTTATATATATATACAGAGATATACTTTGGCAGACTATTTGTAGGTATATTAACTTTAGCAAACAACGGACCATTGACGGTAAATAATTTGCGGCATGGTATTCAGTTTTTTAAAAGAACTCCTGTTAAGTTCGGTTTTTCAATAGCACTAAGGTCACACTTAAGTAGAATGTCAGCTGATGGTATGTGAGATGTATCCTAGGATGTAGCTTGTCTAGAAAAAAGCTATTCACTATAGATTATAGATTATTTTTAAATTATTCCAGGTTGTACAAATGTAGAACAATATAGAGTAAATATATGCCTGCACGGCGTTCCACCATCATGTCTTCAGCAGAAACGATTTAGCGTAACACGACGTCTTGCTCGGAGAACTGTGTGTAAAATACAGATGGTAGACGGCGCTACGTCCGGACTTCCGATGGTAAAATGCGTCAGGTGGTAATTAAGATCATTTCAATTAAGGTTACCTATTCACATATGATTCAAAGATCGTAAGAAATTTAATGCTCGTGAAATTTTAGTAGAAACCTAGCTCGGAGCTTAAAGTTACAGTCATGTCCACACAAACAAAACACTACAACACACCTGAGTCTGGGCGGACAGTGCAGGTGAATGACCGTTCCCTAGGAAAGGGAGGTAAATGAAAGAAATACGTACCCTAATGTATTTCTTTCACTTCCCTTGAAGATTTAACGTGAAAAAAAAATGTAGCTACATCTTGCAAGCATACAAATGATATGTTGGACGGCTTGTTTATATTATGTGCAAAACCTGTTGTAAATTGTAAAACATGTTTGTGGCATATTGCTAACGATCTCCAGTGACATGTATTTTGAGAACTCTCCCCATTCAAATCCTAAATGGTGGTTACGTGACCATCATTAAACTACGTCAAAAGGACTTAGGGCGGTCTACAAAATTTGGAAGGGACGGGATCGTAACTTACCCGTGTAATATCTGGAAATTCAGACGGATCGATTGTAATAATATATGTATGCTTTTATATTCTATCTTTATCTTCAACTGTAACTATTCGCTTTAAAGTACGAATCACATACACTATATATTTATTTTACCAATTCTGCTTTCAAAAAAGTGGATTTTCATTTGGCTTGAATATTTGAAAACTGATTGATTCAACATATTCATTCTATAAACATACTCGTAATATTCCACTTGCTAAATTTTAATATTGATCAAAATTTCTTGTTGAATTTCTATGGCAAATAAAATTTGCAAAGTTTTGTTATGGAATTTTTTTACTTCTCTTGTAGTAAGGTTCACTACAAGTGAGCTAACGTAAACGGTCGTTGAGGTTAGTGGGCGTCGTTTTATGAAATATACGTGACCTTTTTGTGCAAACAAAGCTAAAAGTCAGTTTTTTTTTGTACTTGCGTTTTTTGGATATCATTCTCCAAACATACATTATGAAGTTCTATCCCGAAACTTTAACATTTCTCATAATTGGCTCCATAGTCTGTGTTTACTCTGATGCCGAAGTATGTATATGGTGAGCACCTCTTTAGTAAATTCTATTACGGCCTGAAGTGGCACTTGGAGAAAAATATTACGGCCTGAGTTAAATTGGAGTGTTGAAATTTGCGAGTAATTTAAAACGTTAAATTATTTATTTTTCCTACAGGCTTCGGTGCTTTATTTCTGCCAACCTGGTGTTTGTTGTCATGTCACCCTTATATCTTTTGCGAGGCTCGCTGTGGGATTTGGGGTGAAAAGCGCCATAAATATGGCCACCCTTTGTTTGTCTTTCTCATGTGTCATTTTGCAAAGCTTAAACTCACGCATTGTATAAATTGATGTAGCATATCTATACCCACTTTATGTGCAGGAATGTTCGCAAATACCACGTGTATATATTCTCGAGAGCATACTTCATCGTTGAATAATTACTTCTTACATGAATTCTGAAATAAATCAACAGTAACGGGGCGGAGTGAGTAGAATTTTATTAATATCTAGTAATTAAATGCTCTATATTATAATCTAATGATAATAAGTAAAATTAACACATGTGTGTTACCCAAACCTTTCCTAAAATATTAGAGCTCTTGCATTGTTTGGACGCTGTAGACGTAATTAAACATTCTAATACAACTTTGATGTGATTATATTACAATACAATACCATAATTATACTTTAAAACGTAACATCACGCCTGTTATCCCCGAAGAGGTAGGCAGAGGAGTGTAGTACACTCCCACGTATCACTAGTTACGTTTACGTCTCATAATGGAATAGGTGGTGACCCAATTGCCATGCACCGGGGATAAACATGGACTTTGAGCCACTACTAGAAAATCTAAATTAGAAAATTTTAGTAGTACCCGGGAATCGAACCCAGGACCTCCCGATCGGCAGTCGCACTTGCAACCAACACGACTAACGAGGCAATATACTTCAAAGCACACTAAGTTTATAACAGAGAAATAAAAGAACAATAATAAAACATTTACACACAAAATATTATATTACATTCAATGATTTGTAAACATTCTTCATAAAATACAGTGGCTGACCTAATTGTTAGGAACACACTTGTATTTTTAACTTCGATTTATTATTTCTTTTATATTAATTATTATAATTATAATGTATTTAAGAAGAAACAGTGTATGTTTGAGAAACTTAAAAAAAAGAATATTCGTGAGACAAAATTTTTACTCTTGTATTTAGCAATGCCACCTCTCATTGATTGAAACTCTTATCAGAAAATGGCATCACAATCCAAATATCAAAGAAAATGCAAAAGTCTGCATAAAAAATATGCCTCGACGAGTAGTAACTCTTATTGCTGCATAATGCGGAATTACGGAATATTAAAATTTAAGAGTAAAGTTCTTGTTTCTTGTCATAATTCTTTTTTTAAGTTAAATAAAGCTTTTTTTATTATCTAGTCATTATTTTAGTTTCTCAAACATACACCATTTCATATAAAAATACATTGTAAATGTAAGAATAAGTAAAATAAAAAAAATTACTTGAAGTTCAAGATATAAAAAAATATGTGTCCCTAATTAATTTACGCACCCACTGTTTGTATCAGAAGTCATTGTATCAGCCAAATGGCTAATTCTTTGCTTACATGTGCCGTAAAAACAAATACAAATAAATTTTGAAGAGGCAAACAAAATATGACGCTTTGCAAGAATATGATGGGTGAGAAAAGGATGGTACTATTGTTGTTAGAAATGTCGTTAATATCCGTACATCACCACATCCTATTCCTTGTCAAGATCCTTTAAGATTCACCGCGAATTTGAATAAGAACGCAGAGAGAACGATAAACATGTCGCGCCTGGCCGCTCGCCTTGCTCCGCTCATGTCGCCATGCCACGTGTGGATTGCTCAATTTGCATTCTTTATTTTCACACCCGGCAGCAGTAATTGGATTTTTTATTCTTCAAATGCGTTGTAACCGTCACTCACCAATTCATTTCGTTTCACTTAAGAATAATGGCGATTCATTGTACACATTTGTACCGATTAAGTGACTCGTTAGGACTCTTTCAGTGAAAATTACGCTCAATTCAAATACAAAGAGAATTCAAACCTTAATGCGGCCGAGTATACCTTTTAGGTTTTAGATGAAAGTACTTCATGTCATGAAATTAATGAAACCGATTAATATGTTCAACGTTGCGACTATCTTTTGTCCTAGTGCTACAATTGACGATACGCTATATATCTTATCTAAGCATTATCGCAAAATGTCACTAAGTTTCGCATCCTGGCACTCGGCTCTAACTCTAGTTTTCATCCCCATCTGATTTCTATCCCACTCACACCAAAAGTTTTAATAACATTAGTTACAGATACGTTGCTATTCATAAAGAAACTCCATTTAAGTCTGAACCCATGCCGTCGCGGGACTTTTCTTTTAGTATTCTACGAGTACTTGTCGTTAGTAATTTCATTGTAAAATATATAAAGCCTCTTATTTTGATGTCTGACTAGTTGATGCAACATTTCCGTTCTACAATAAGAATAAAATCTCTGCTGTTTAACAGCAAAAAATAGTTAATATTAAAACAATCATTTACAATGAATCTCATATCTAAAGTTTCCCCGTATAACAAAAATAAAAAGTAGGTATAGGGAACTTGTTTGTCTGTTCTCCTCGTGTCGAGATTCTGTTAAATTAGTTATGGAAATGGAATAAAGGAACAAAGGGCGCGATAAACATGTTGTGGCTTTTAACGTATCTGCTCCTTGACAATACTTTGTCAGGCTACTCTGTCAGATGTGTCTTTTTCGTGTTTACATTCCGCACTGCACTACAATTGAGTTTTTTATTTTATACTTAAGTTTAGATTTTGCGTTCACACAACAGTTTGATCATTGTTTTTTTCCCAAGTTTACATTCTGATTTCACACGGCTGTTGTTCGTTTAACGTAAAGGATGTAAAGATTTAAATCTTGAAATTCGATAGTCATTTACTATAGAATTTCTAGATTTACATTTTTCCTTCATTTCATGCTTTTCTCATTCCTTCCTTGTATGTTTTTTTTTCATTTTAATTGTTTACTTTTTTCATTAAGACCTTTATCATGAAAGCTCTTACACAATCCGCCATGCTGCCTCATGAAAGCCATCATATTAACTTACTTCGTTCGTTCGCTCAATCATTTTTTATGGTTGCTTTTATTAGTTACTACATCATCAGAAAGCCTTGATAAAGAAACTTGAACGTGTAGAACAAAGCGTAAAAAATCACTATTTTGTTCAACGGGCAAGGTCGTGATATTGATTGATGGTAGCAAACAAGCGTGCGCCGAAAGTGAGGACGACTTTGATCCATTACGAAAATCAAAATAAACGAATGTATGTTAAAAAGGCTAGATACACTAAAAATAATAGGGAACAGTGTACAGAATGTAAAAATAGTACCTACAAATTTATTTGTACTTAAAAACTACACCGACATTAAATTTAAAAACAAATTAGACGATGTTGCCTTATCGGGTGTTTGGAAAGAGTATGGATAGTTTTATAAGAACGAAGGCCCAAACTTAGAGAAGTTACTTATTTATTCTTAGGGCTACATTTAAAAAAAAAAAACACGTAACATCACGCCTGTTATCCCCGAAGAGGTAGGCAGAGGAGTGTAGAACACTCCCACGTTTCACGTGGGAGTGTTCTGCTACATTTTTATCTCAAAATATATGTAGATGTCCATATTGTCAAAAGATTTATGACATTTGCTTATCTTTCAATTAATAGAAATCATCCGTAAATTCCTTAATTACAAATAAGTAGAAAAATTAGGAACAATCGGATAGTCAAATAAAAACAAATACCATTGGTACTTTCTATTTATTTTTGACAATATTTCAGAGATTATAATTTCATGTAGTTACAATAATAATAAAATTGTCTCTAACTCAGATGCATCAATTTTTTATACCTGAACTTAAGAAAAGTTGATGTAATATACGTAACATCACGCATGTAATATCCGAAGAGGTAGGCAAAGGAATGCAGTGTACCTACAGTCCCACGTTTCACCAGTTACGTTTACATCCCAATATGGAATAGGTGGTGCGTCTATTGCCATTCACCGGGCACATTTCCAGACTCCGAGCCACTACTAGAAAATCTAAATTAGAACATTTTGTAGTGCCCGACCCGGGAATCGAACCCAGGAC
>DWDU01002622.1:0-12512 GCA_018245575.1 Jemadia suekentonmiller
TAAGTTGCTGTAAATTATTGACGTTGCCGTCGTATTTATGTAAAGTTGTAAAGCCCATTTTAATTTACAGCAGTGCTGGGAGATTTCTACGGGAGAGAGTTAACGAAGTCGCCCGTAACGAAACATAACCGAGCGCTCTACATTCGTGTGCCGTGTGTAAAAAAATACGTGTACGTATGTATCATCTGCTAGCATCCGGTAGAGTCATTGTAGAGCGGTATGTTTCGTAATCCTCTTGCGCAACTAGGTCTTTGCACGGACATTATGGTTAAGGCCTATTTCAACACTGGCAATTTGATTCAAATTGGAGCAGAAAAAATTAAATTTTAAGTAGAGAGGTTTTGATATATGTATACAGATAGTAACTGGGAAGCGCAATCGGAATTACAACTATCTAATTGCTTATATAATTGACATCGTAATTTTACTTAAGCCGACTCTGATATTCCAGATCCATTTACAGATTTTGTTAAATAAAACGTTCACGCTTTCACTGTATTTGAACTGTTGCGTAACGAAAATTTCTAACGCAAAAAGTAGCAAAACCTCCGACTGGCAATTAAAATTCATAATAACCCCAAAGCAGTGTCAGCGTAAGTTAAACAAATTGACAAAAATAATTTATCATAGACACGCTCGCGGTGGAAAAAGCGCTCGCCCACCGGGAACTGTGGCACGCGAAATTATTTAAACGTAAAGCTTAACGAAAAGTACAATGAATTTACAGCTACCTGAATAAATGATAACATCGCGGTGAATTTGATGTCAATATGTGTTAACACTAAGCTATTTAGTTCACGGCTCGAACCCCTTTCCCGCCCCGCCTCCCCGCGCACACACGCTCACCGCGCGCCCCGCGCCCCCTAAATCTTGCCTGTGTGCCACCAACACAAGCGGAAAAGCCATTTTTCACGGGCCACGCTAACGCACACTACAAAAACAAAAGCGTATGTAGTGAGTGCCTTGCCCCACGAAAAGTTTTAGTAGTACAGAATTTGTTCGCTAGTTGTGTCTAGACATGCCATGCTTTTAAGTTAGAGGTGAATCCTTCGAGACTTGTTTCGTGAACTTGGTACGAATAATTAAGTTTCAGCGAAGTAGCGATGTGTTTTTCGCTGTTTTAATTTGTACGGATCAAGTGAAATTATCTTGCTTCTTATCTCGACAATATGCTTTTGTTTATGTTTTGTGTTTTTTTTTGTTTGTGTTATATTCATTTATACAAATTTTTGTGTCAATATAGGAGAATATGTTTTTTTTCCGACCATTTTATCGTTCTACTGCTATCACATGGGTCTCCTCTCAGAATGGCAAGGTT
The DNA here is from genome assembly GCA_018245575.1 of Jemadia suekentonmiller. Classification (NCBI taxonomy): domain Eukaryota; kingdom Metazoa; phylum Arthropoda; class Insecta; order Lepidoptera; family Hesperiidae; genus Jemadia; species Jemadia suekentonmiller. The sequence continues at coordinate 1,319 of DWDU01002622.1, forward strand.
AAGGCCATAGTCGGCCATGCTGGTCAAATGTGGGTTGGTAGACTTCGCACGCCTTAGAAGACATTCACACGCATTTACTGTATACATTAATATTTAGTTATATTTATGAACGTAACATCACGCCTGTATGTATATTTATTTCTATCAAAAAAACATCGGAATAATAATGCAGTTTACGGTGTCAAGTGCTATGCTAAGTAGCAGCACGAAGAATCTCATTGGAATTATGATAGCTGACCAGAATCACAAATTTTACTCTTTTGTGCGAAGTGATATAAACGCGAAATGGTAGAAATACTTGTGTTCGCAAGTGCCGCGGGAAAATCATGGCAAGGGAATGCATCGAAAATGATTACGGAATGTGTTGGAGAGGGACGGGGATATTGCAGTCACATACTGCTCAGTCTGTTAGACAGAGATCAAATATTGAATATCGCGATGCCCTTAAAAAAGTTGTATGTGCTCTAGCGTACGTAAGGGAAAATGTGTCTTTTGCAGCGGACTTACGGTAGAAATAGTCCGCGAGTCGTCACGAGGCATAGATCGTAGCAACCCTCCGAGCGTTGGCGGCGGCGGGGGACTCGGTGGCTCTCAACTGTGGCAGATAATCAATATCCGCTTGGCTTGTGGACACTATAATAATATACGTTATTTTATATCTGCGTTGTTCAAACTTGGCGTGTCGGCGTATGCTGCGTCCCGCTCGCACCATTATCTAAAATGGACAGTAGCGTAGATTCGGTAAGTGATAAGTGTGAGAAAGTATTTATCATGACAATGAAGCGTGATACGTAATTATAACAATATAACCTGTTAAGTTGATATCGGGGATACGGTGCGCGTAGTGTTATCGTCGTGATGTATTTTTTTTCACTGACATTAGTATCGAAGTTGGTTGTGGATCACGCGATGCGGGCACGTCTTCATCAATCGGCTGGTTCGACCAAGCTTTGCGCCACTTAATTGACTCAATCTAATTGAGGTCGTGTGTCTAAAGTTTCTTCCTGAATATTCTATGTGTTGTTTTACAGCGTTTTTGAGTTTATTATGAAGGGAACGTGGCGTTCGGAATGTTTTCACTTTGTACATCCGCGGGCTCAACACATTGTTAATCGATGGATGGATGGTTGGATTAATGGTTGGATGGATGGATGGGAGAAATATGGATGAATATACGGTGTAGATGGTTGTAATGGATATGTATTATTATGATTTATTTTATAAACTAACCTTCACTATAATTTTAACTTGAAAAATGACGAACAATGTTTCCTATAATTTCTTTTACTCTTTGTGAATTAGAAACCTTGATTTATAAAACCCTTCAATACCAAGTTCACGCCAGGCAAATTTCGTTGAGTTTTTGGTTGTTAGCGTAACTCTCGGTTGACTCTCAACTAAAGCTGAAGTTTAACAAAGCGGCTTTGTTTCTTAAAAGGTCGACTTAACATAGCCATAGACAACCGTCACGAAGTGTAAGGAAATTCACGCGTTGCTTTTTAAATATATCTCGAACGAACCTAAAGTTTATTAAGGCATCTATTGTAGGTACGTAAAAGCCATACCTTAAAAATATTCTTGACATCTTAACGGTTTTGATTTTACAGTTACAGTAGAATACAGATAATGTTTTTTCATGTGTTTTGCATGTCAGTATACTTTGAAACACTGGTGTGGTACGGATTTCGAACAGTTATTTCTTATAATAGTAAATATACCTGAAAATAATATAACTCGAATGTTACCAATTGTGGTTGAGTCCTCAGCTTAACTGATTGATGTTAGCGAATGATATTTTCGCAATGAGACCTAGTCAAACCATCAATTTGAAACATCTTCATACAATTACTGACACAAGTCTCCCCTGCAATGGCGTTGCAAACAATCTCAAATAATAATGGGAACATAATTCGATTGGCCCCCGTCTGTCGACAAAACAGATAGGTGCCGGAGATAGCTTTTCTAGAAGTTACCAATGAACCGGCTATCATTACATTTTTTTACACTTATATTTCATTAAATGCAATAAATATGTTTTGGTTCTATACAATAAAAAATAATATAAAGCAACATACAATTCAATGAGAAAAAATCTACGAATTAAGGAGAAAAAGTTTGGAATTATATATAAAAAATTTAATAAAGTTGGTAGTAAAATTAATTACAATAATAAAGAATATAAGATGTTGATATGCTTAACATTAACAAACAATAATAACTGCTTAAAAACCTTCATTTTATATATAACAATAGACAAAAAATTAATTAGACAAAAATATCACTCAAATTGAGGCATAATAACTTAATTATATTATTTTAAAGATTAATTTTTTAAACTGTTTTCGAGGATTACAGAAAATAGCTATTGATTGTGGGGTCTCCTCAGTATCAGGCTGGGGATACATCAGTAATGCTAGTATCGTGTACACAGTTGTAGCTCCTCATAAATGGCTTCAAGGGAGCACAGTGGCCCAGGTTTCTTCGTGATAACTTTCGAACAAATGGAATGGAATGGAAATAGAATTTTAATGACGTTCAAAATGTGCTCTGTTCTCTATCTGTGTATTTAAACGACCTTTAAACTTTTAAGCTGTACCAGGAGTCCAGAGTGTACATTTAAGCAAGGAGAAAGACAAGAGAGTTGGGTGCACGAGAGCTGTCACGAGAAAGTCTGGGACTCGATTAACTTAGTTCTATTTGCAATATTTTACGGATCTAAGTGCCTTTTACGTAAATAAACGCAGCTTATAGTGTGTATCACAAATGTGGTAATTCCATCTATAAACTACGTGAATTTATACCTTTATCTATCTTTTCGTAAAAGCTATGTTTACAAAGAATACAAATCTAGTGTTTCATTCCTGCGATCATTGAACGGCATAATTCTGCCTCTGTCTGGAGCGCTCTTTTTCCCAAAATATATTTTTGTCCATTTCAATAATCATCATAATAAAATTCTTCATTTTTATTATCATCCACAATGGCTTATTGGTTCCACGCTTGGGCATAGGTCCTTCAACGCTCAACTGTAACAAAAAAATGCTGTAGTCATTATGAGTGGTCGCAAGTCACTTCCAGGCTAGCTCTGTATCCGTGTATTGTCGTATCGCATCCTGATTAGACACTGTATGAAAATAAATTAATACGTATCAATCAATATGTTGCATAAGAGCGGAACTTTTATAGTGTGTGCTTCTGTGAAGTGTTTTATTGTTATGCATTGTCTTTTTGGATAACACACTTGTGGTATTTCTTGATTTTGAACAGTTTTGTAGTGTAACTATATATTTTTTATTAAGTGCATTGTTGATAAAATTTTAGTATTCGTGACCACTGGTATTGTCTTTTTATTTAATTATATAACAAATTAACAGTCAGAGTGAAAATGACAATATGTTGTTAGTACTTTGCTGTATATAAATAAAACACATCTATACTTTTAATAAAACGTATAAAAGTCCTCTGCGTACAACTAACTTATAAAAGCAAGTCTGTGCTGTCACAAAGTATCCCACGTCTGTATGCAAGCCACAAAACAAGAAACAGCTACATATAATGTTCTCATTTATTTATTTGTGCACAGCAAATCGCAGAAATAGATGCTGTGAGTAGTGCGTACTTTAGTGTCAGGAACTTTGCTTAACTAGCTCTATGTCCAACTTTCCAGAAATCTCTCTGCAATTCTTAATGCCGAGTGGTGTCGCGTCTAATATTGTAAAAACAGAAGCATCGCCGTGTAATATTTGCTATGATTTTTCTGTCATTGATATATTTATCAATTTTTTGCATATAAGTTATGTATTCTTGTGTGTATAACTGTGGGCACAGATAATAAATAGGTACATAAAGATAAGTAGCCTTGCTACTGGGCGGTAGATGGCGGTAGCCTTGTGTTAACAAAAAGAAACTGCGTATAGTAACCCTATCAAAGAACAAAACAAAAAGTAAAAGAACATTAAAATTAGGTCATTGAAGCGTGTTACTACAGCTATAGAGCAGTTTTGTCGAAAAATGTACATAAATGTATTTATGTACAGAACATCGCGTTAACCTAAGATCCACTTATGATTAATATAATTAAACCAACGTTTAGGCGTCCTATTTGAAGTGCGATCGATGACGGACGTATGTACATAATATTGTATATTAATACAGCTTTGGCGAGTACGGTTTGCGGATTATGTTCTCTGTATGGCACACAGACTAATTATTATATACCTATTGAGAACTACAGGTTACTTTAGTAATTGGTTGATACTTGTCGGTACATACTGTGTGTAGTAATGGCATTTAAATATTGACTCAAATTATGCTTGTGACTGTGTAACACTGTTGCCACCTTCATAACATTGATAGTACACAATAGTTGCTTTATGAGTTTTAAGGTCTCGAGCATACTACAACAAGGCTGGTCTAGTCTGCATTAATAGAAATCAAGATAATTTATCAGCATAGTATAAATCATTGAATATAAATTTAGATGTTTTTCAATTAGAATTAATTCCCTTCATTCCGTATCACTGAACCGTATTAAATATTGTCTCTAACAATACGTTAGCACCACAAATTTTAGGACATTTCATACCTACTACACCAATCAAATTATTACGAATTTGTCGACATGTAAAAGCTGTGTCCTAAAATGTGTGTGTTTGTGTGTGTAAAATATGTATGTATGAGGCAGAAAACTTCTAATATTCGACAACAATAGGGACGCAGAAGGAATAAGTATTGTTGTTAATGCAGTTTATTGTGTGGCTATGTTATAAAATGTCCCATTTTGCACTGTCGCTATTTCCCGCTAGATGGCCGTAGTTGTTATGAAACTGGACAAACAAAGAATGTTATTTCTAAATCAGTTATTTCAGACGAATTAATATATTGCCATTTTAAATAGGACAGGAATAGTTTGCAGACTAACGACATTAAAAATAGATTTAGGTCTAATTCAGTTACAGATTTTGTTATTTATACGTAGTCTATATAAATGTGTAATAACTTAAGTACTAGACTCAAACATACCAATATGTACCAGTTCCCACGCATATCATTTTACAATTCAAAGGTACTCTGTGGTCGCCAACAGATAACAACAATAGAGCCAAATCATTTAGTTTGGTTTCTTTTTATGCCTAGGGTAAAGAGTAAGTACTTACTTACCTACGTTGGAATGTGCGTGAAAGGTTTTTGACGAACAAGTGGAAGCCGGCGTATTTATCATCTGTTGACAGCTCGATATAAATGGTACAATGCGAGCAAAAATGTTCCAAATATGTGATTGACATAATTTAATCACACTTGTTTTAAAAAACACTTTTTCATTTTTTTCAAATTTCAAATACTTTGCGTCAACGATGTAGTTTAATTTTTCCTTGTATTCAATTAAAAGACGGATATTATTTGAAATATATGTATATATCTAATGGTTGGAATCGTCAGAATAGTCGGAATGATAAATAAACGTTTAAATCAAAGGAACGCCATCTATTGTTCATTTATGGAAGCTTAAAGTAATATTTCTAAAGGCATTCTTTTTATTTAAAAATATATGTTATTTGATTAAACATTAAAATCACAACTTTAATATATCAATGATTGAAGACCACACATTATATAATCCAGCACTAGCTAAATTGTATAATCTATTTTAATGTTCATAGATTTGTTAAATTTATATTGTAGGTTTTATAATCAGTGAAATGTATCAGAACAAAATCATTTACCGTGAAATCCACCGATTGAATCACTTATTGTTAGTATTTTAACAACCCTATTTTAGCTACAAGCAACCAGTCAGGCTTAGTTTTTTCAATTAAGTTGGACACACAAGCGTATTTTCTCGTCGGATTATGACCCTTCGCCACGTGGTTGCACCCTCGCGACATATTGGCTGCTCCCTCCGAGTATTGACCTTCGGATTGTGATCAACTTATGAATCATCCCGCTACCTATACTTTCATGATAACTCCATTATTCCGTTAATACCTTTTTGATATATTTAAAATTTGATTCGTCAACATACAAGTAATTACGCTACAATTAGAGCATAACATGCAAATCAATTCTGCGACTCATGGTGATATTTCATGCTAGTTTTTAGTAGCGATTATGTTATTAAAAGCAAGGACAATCGAAATTTGTGTAATGAAGAGATTACGAAATATGTAAATCTTTTAAACTTGTTGTTATTATAGTAAAATAGACAGAATTCGGGATATTTTACTATATATACAAATATATGGTCTAATTCTTGTCTTGATTTTTCAGAATAATCCTTAGTGTCTATTTTTTACATTGGTATAAAAAAGTATGAAATTAAGTAAATACTCTCAGAGAACGACAAAGAAAGGTTGTCTCCAAAGTGAATATAAAAATGTTACAAAAGCCCGAATTAATCTATACAACGTAGCGTTTACGAGTAGCGAGAACGGCCTAGCCTCCTGTTCAGAGGTTGAACGGGCGTGGATATTTACATATTATCAATTAACACCGCTACCTGACAATGCTCAATCTTACTTACGTACTTAGGGCGTTCAGTAGTTGTATCAATTTCCGTAACTTAACCAATAATTTTTTGGCTACACCCATGTGGCCGCAACATTGGGCCAGTTTAGTGCATTGACCATTTTGTCAGATTAGAGTCAGCATAGGGTAGGTACTGTAGTTACTGAAGAGCACACCACAGACATGAGCAATCAATCTCTCCCATATGGAAACGACCGTAAGTGTGCTATAGCTTCTAAGCGAATATGATATGGAAAGTGTATTGGTTTTTTAGGTCATAATCTGGTGTCCTGCTCTATCTGACAGGATTACGCATTTCTGTATTAAAACTTGTGTTAAGGAAACAGAGTCAAAACTGGTGACTTCTCATTAGAAAACAAAATGTTATAATAGGGACGTTGTCAAATTAAAAGTAATCTTTTCTATTAAGTAACGTAGCATCAATGTCAATCACGCCTGTAATCCACTAATAGGTAGGCAGAGCAATATAATACCTACATTCTTACGTTTCACTAGGCACGTTTGAATCCGACTACGGAATTGAATCGAATTTAGGACCTCTCCGTCAGCAGCCGCGCTTGCGATTTCTCGACTAACGAGGCAGATATTTAAACCGTCAAGCTTTCTATTGAATCCTTAATAAATATCCAAATATTAAAAGCAAGGACTTGAACTGATACTGAATGGAATGTTGCCATTATGATCTTGATAATATTCGAAAAATCAGACGAGACAAAAAAAGCGGGAAAAACGTCTTTGAAGGATTTTTAACGACGATCAAAAGCAAAGACTACAATGCTTAGTATATATTCACATGTATAGTACATTCTGAAATTAATCTATATACAGTAGAATGTATGAGTGGCGCAAATGGTTTATCCTCCATTTTCCGAGGTTGGAACGGGCGTGGCAATTTACATATTATTAATTTACGCGGCAAAACAGCTCCGACGCGTACGCCATCTATGTGCTTCTGTCTCTGCGATTCGGGCATCTAGAATTCTCTTATTGTCAATTTGATATCGTGTATTTAAATTTTATTATTAGTATTTCATTCGATTCAGCTGTAACTTATGTTACATGCGCTCTTTTGTGCAGGATTCTTTAATTTAATAATTAGTATGACAGTATTTTTTTACAAAGCATTAGGATCAAATTATTACCAACAGTTACCAAAGTAATACCAATATTAATGCGAAATTGATAATGGCATTAATGATAAGATAATGACTGGTCTATTTTAAATGAGATCATTTAACATTGGCAATATTGATTATTAATGTTTTATGATATAGTCAAAAAAACATAATAATAAGTTAACATGAATTTCATTATTTATAGTCAGACAGTCCGTAGACAAGTTAAGAGATATTTTTAGATCTGTCGTCACAGCGAGGGTACTAACTGCTTTGCATACCCACTGATTCGAGCTTCATCGAAACGGAATGAAAAGTAGTGGGTAATATCACCCATTTGCATATTTTAATTGTAACAGGAGGGCGTCCCCTGCAAGCGAATATAGCGTAAGAAAACGATTTGCATACATCGGCGCGACGCCTATGGCGGACTACAAATTTTGTATGAGTAAATAAAATCATGGAAATCCCTTCCTTATTAGTTTCGAAGTGGTAATAATACACAAAATAAATAAACAATTTGGTATTACGAAACGTAGTAGCACAAATAAGCAGTAGCGATTATGAAATGGAGCGTCTATTTATTTTTAAAATCCCGGATCTTTTAACTTTTGTTGTAATGTTAATTTGCGACTTTGTTAATAAGGTACAGATTTTTCTTTAGAAACGTATTAGGATTTTAGAAACGTATTTGGATATGAAAATACTTAATGCTAAAACAATGAATGCAGTATAATTAAATAAATGGAAGATAGAGAACAAATCAATGGAACGTAAAATTCAAAAGAGAGCGCATTCGATAAATCTATAACTTTGTGCAATGTAGCACGTAGTAACTAGTAAAATTAATTTAGCCGCACAGACGGCTACACGTGCCTACATTTTTATATCGGTTGGATTATTTTATTGCGCAATGTATTACAGTTCGACGTATAGATCCAGCTGTCTGCGCTCGGCTATTTCGAGACATCGCGTAGTTGTAGAAAATAACGCGGCCGACGATTCGATCAAATGAAGTGTTGTGACGGAATGCAAAAAGGGGATAATGGATTCAAAATAATGCTTCGGAATAAATGTGTTTTCTGACTTTGCTATTGGTTTTTAAATTAAACGCGGTAAAACAACGGATTGTTCGGCATTATTAAACATAATCAAACGTACCTAGATAATGATAATTACACCGCGCATAGTGATGATATGTATATTAAAACAGTGACAAGTCAACTAAGGAGTTCAACAGTAAACACAAGTTTTAACATGACAGTAATAACGTTCGTTGATATTGAACCTCGTCCTGTATCGTGTACGTCGTTAGAGAGAATTCCGATCACAGCATCTTAATACGGAATTAGAGACGTTGTCATAAACAAGGAGGTTAAGTGTTCTCTAAATAACTCTCTTCCCTTCTTTACCTTAAGCATATTTGGGTTGGAAATGTTATTTTTGGCTGCCAATATCTAAAATATTTGACGGCATCCAGAGGAAATTGGGAGCGCGCGTAGAAACAGATTATCCGGATTTTGAATTTCTTTAAGTGTCACGAAAGTGATGGTAAAGCCATTTGGAAAATCCTAAATTATTTTAGACCAATGTGTATTAACTGTGACAATATCGAAAACACCCCTTGACGATTTATATCTTGTCATACGTTTTATGTTTATAAAATTTTGTTGGCCGCTAAACGTTTTATGTTAACAGCACCATCTGTTATTGGGTGGCAGAGTTTGCACCTTCTGTGAAATAAAAGATGCTGTAGCGATTTTTTTTATCATTTTTTTCACAGTTCAGCCATCAAAGTCATTAACGGGTATCCTTATTATATCACCTTGGTATTATTAATTACTGATTGAATCGGAAATTATTTAAATTGCAATTCTGCAACAAAACTTTCGTACTTTTTTAATGTTTAACATGTAGCTATATATACCTATATAAATTATTTGTTTTTAGTCTTGTAAAAAAATATTATTCAAATATTTTTTTCTTATATATTCAACAACATAAAATTGCATTGATGAAGTCATCGAAATGTTAATAACTTCATACTAGAAAACACATTATTTTAAATTAAATCACACATTTTTAAAATAAGAAACTTCCAGTCGGACGTGCGTAAATTGCCTAATAAAGAGGAAAAGTTTATTGTTGTAGCATATTGAACTTTTGTGTAAGAATATTTGTACAAGTGATCAATACATATCCATAATACGTATAAAAAACGAAGAGGTAGACAGAGGAGTGTAGTACACGTTTCACCAGTTACGTTTACGTCCCACTATGGAATAGGTGGTGAGCCTATTGCCATGCACCGGGCACAAATCCTAGTCAATACCAGAAAATCTAAATTAGAAAAATTCTGTAGCGCCCGACCCTGAAATCGAACCCAGGTCCTCCTGATCGGCAGTCGCACTTGCAACCAACACGACCAACAAGGCAGTCTACGTATAATATATATGTTATCCAAATGAACATGTAAACGAACGAACCAAGAGTATATAGGTATTTCTTAGTTTTCATAAAGAAGAAACAAAGAAAATGTGAATGCGAGTGTTGTGTAAATTTTTTTTTATTTTTAAATTATGGCAAACCATAATATACAGAATATTAGGAATAATAAAAACATGGTAATACCTAATAACAAGACGCTCTTCAAAATATTTCGCTATGACGTTGGAAAACTACATCATCAAATACAAGCAGACAACAAAGCAATTAATTCTCGTATTAATATTACTGAACGTTAGTAATTGGTTTCTTAGTTCACTGAGGGGTTGCGTCACGGGACTCGTTCTAGACCCCGTGTATATACTACCCTATGTATTACACCCTCATCTAGTATGTGCAGATTATGTTATGGTTGTGACCTCTTTGTTTATACACGACCATGAGAATGATATTCATATATTGATTTTATTTTATCCGACAACTCTTTGTGATGTTGTACGGGCATTTTGTAGTGAACAAATAATACTTTAGCATTCCATATAACAGATTTGCGACCGTTGGAGAAGAAAAGGTGAAACGAAACAAAGTAATAGCGAGTTGCAGTTCTGTTTAACAGTCACAGGTCCAGCATTTGAAAGCCACATGAAACCGGAAAAGGTACATATCACAACGATGTGCATTGATTACCGGATTATTAATAAAACCGGAAAATTTTCTTTACGTACAAACTTTTTGTTATGTACATCGGCTTGCCTTTAGGAAAGTAAATGATAAAAATGCTATTAAATTGAGCAAGGAACAAGCCGTGCGGTATAAATTAAAGCTAATATGTTAAAGTTAATAATTGTAGAAGTAACTTGGGATCCGCTAACTCGAGGGATCAGGTACAACAATACAGAGAGTTCAGGCATAAGTGGGTCGTTCGGCTACCAAGTTAAGATGACCTTATATAAATCCACGAAATTTCCTTCAATCCTCCTCTTTCAGTAGTAGCGGGAGGGAAGAGGAAGACCAAAAAACGTTGGTCGAGGAAAAGTTGTGCTCGCTCATAATTTATTCACACCACAATGCCTGAACTACGAAATGAAACCTAAACGAAAAATAATATT
>DWDU01002623.1:0-12511 GCA_018245575.1 Jemadia suekentonmiller
AGTTAGAAAATCTAAATTAGAACATTTTTGTAGTGCCCGACCCGGGAATCGAACCCGGGACCTCCCGATCGGCAGTCACACTTGCAACCAACACGACCAACGAGGCAGTCTGGCAATACTTCGGTTCGGTATTAAAAATGGCAATACATGTAAAGAGTACTAACTCTGGTCGCCGTCAGTATCTGTATGTGAGCCAGGTTATATGCGCCACCGTGTTTTGGAAGGCACGTCTTAGTGAAGTACCTTTAGTAAATCCCATTTGCTGTTCACCTGTAACTAATAATGCCACGATTAATAAGTTCTTTTTTCCGACCCTTTTATCGTTCCACTGTTGAAACATGAGTCTCCTCTCAGAATGAGAGGGTTACGGCCATAATCTGCCACGCTGGCCAAGTGCGGGTTGGCAGACTTCACACGCCTTAGAGAACATTTTTCTTGCAAACTGTAAGATGTGCAAGTTTTCTCACGATGTTTCCCTTCACCGTAGTAGCAAATGATATTTAAATTTAAAATGTACATTTTTAAAGAGGTGCGCTCTAGGATTTGAACCCGAGCTCCCGGAGTGAGAGGTCCAATTTCAAACCATTAGGCTATTAATAAGTTCATAGATATATATTAGCATGCATATTTAAATAAGGGTATATTTTCGAGGTACTCTTACGGTGTAGGTGAAAAGCACAGAGTACAAATATCTCTATCCTAATCTTATTATAAACATTTGTAAATATAAAAATACCTAACCAAAATTGTAGCACTATAAAGCAAAAGCCGACATGAAACATATATAAAACAAGTGTAAATAGCACAATTAACAACACGTCGAGCGCACAAAAAGCTGGCTAGGGTTATCAGTCAACAGAAAACCGCTAGTAGTATTCATACTACGAGTATTAAGTACAGCCGCGGTACACAAATGATTTTTTAATCGCGCCCAATCCCTGTTATTAATGACGCACACGGGGGTCGCATGTGAGTTCCAGGGGCGCCGGTCTCGTGTGCCCCGTGCGGCGTATCGTCGCATTTTGCATAGATTTAAAAACTCGATAGTTATGTAAATTTCTCCGCTGCCGTGTTTACTTGTTTCTGAGTTACGGCGCGCCTCGGTAATAGAACCAGCGCCTATCAGAGTTGTGCACTTGTCCTACTAACAGCGCGTACAAAGAACGAATCTTGATTTTTAATGTCAAAAGGCACACACAGACAGCCCACCTGATGGTTACTAACATTTCTAATATCAGAGCAGCTGCCAATATGTTGCCTGCTCACAAAGATCTTTTTAACGCTATGTTTGTAGAACTCCATGTCATTCTAACCTTAATCACCTCCGAAAGAAAGACGCATTAAATCGCATGTGCGTTGTATACTTGTAGTTATATTACATCTTTTTCGAAAGGTAGTAAAAGCAGTACGTTCTTACAAACTCTCTTGTTGTTTTATAGCCGCCTAAATGATATGTCTGTTTTAAAATTAGCTGTTACCACCAATTTGCTCAAAAACAAAAAATATACGGCCAACCTATCTTTTATGTGAAGTACGCCTATGGATATTTACATCATGCCGCAAACATAACTACAGGGTTAGGAAATCTTTGTATACAATAGAGAAAAATCCACCAAAGAAATTAAAAGTGATCTCAATATTAGCACGCAGAGAAGATCAGAGAGAGAGTGGACAGCGGGCACGAGTCCTAGAACAGGTCTTTGAGAAGACATATTTAAGAATATTTCAATGTTCACTGAATTATGTACTCGCTAGTGCGATGGCCGTCTGCAATAGGGCACGTGGCTGCAGCTATCAGAATTAGAGAATAAGCCGTTTTTTGCAACGCGTTTGTACGAATGCTGATCGCATGTCCGGTGGACGTATGAAGTGTTTCGGGGAATTGCTTTCGTATGGCGAGTTTCGTATGCGGGTTTATCGTGCGTGCACTGGTAGAATGTACGACCCGCGCTGCCCGCACCTCGCTGTGGCGCAGGATATTGCGCTGCACTTAGATATGATTTAAACGGATCTTTGTTTGGTAAAGATTACATTTGTACAAAGTGTATTGTGCTTTGTTATGGAGTTTCTTTAACCGCCTCTTCTGCATAGCGAGGCATTTACCGCAGCGGCGGTGGCAGTAATATTTTAACGTACAAGAAGCGGTGATAGTAACATTTTAACGTACAAGAAGCGGTGATAGTAACATTTTAACGTACAAGAAGCGGTGGTAGTAACATTTTAACGTACGAGAAGCGGTGATAGTAACGTTTTAACGTACAAGAAGCGGTGATAGTAACATTTTAACGTACAAAACCAATTTTGAATCAATGACATTTGAATTTAAATTTAATATCTGTTAATGGTTATGTCGTAAACATTCCCGGTGTATTTCTCCTGTAGTATTGTAAAACCAGATAATATTCGAGTATAACTGTCGGATAGCGTGTTGTTGATTCGATTCCCACCCAGGACAACTATTTGTATCACGAGTGCAAGTGCTTGCTGTCTTTTCGGGTGCAAAAACTTTAAATCTATGTTACTAAATGATATTACACATGTTATCTACCATCTAGTGAATTCTAGTGACTATAGCACTGTATATGTCTATTTTAAATTAAATGATTGTGTCTGAAGATATCGCAAGGAAATTCTTTATTATAAAATCGTTAGTAACATATGGGCTACCCCGATGGTCGAGTGGTCGCAAGCGCGATCGATCCACGTCCAGGTTCGATCCACGGATCGGGAAAAATGGACTTTTTCTAACTTAATATTCCCCGCAACATAATAAACTTAAAAGGGTTCAATCTTAAATGATACGCAGTTCAAAATTGATAACTCCCTATCGCATAAAAAAATGCGTGGTCAGGCTGTAAGTTATCAAGTCGCATTCGTAAAGCGTCGGTTGTCGTGTTAATAAATAATATGTACGTATGGATGTGGAACAAATCAGGCAGTCATTGGGTCACACGTGCACCACACTAGTGGGCGCGGTGAAAATTTACATAACAATTTAACCACCGGCTAATTAACTACCACGCGACTCGTGTCCGCTCGCCACTCCGATGTTGGACGTTTGAAGAATAAATTGAAAGCGTAAAATATAATTGTATAAATTATATAAAAATTAATCTGCTTATAAATGAAAAAGAAAACATTTGTTTCTTTTATCGCTATTTTTTTGCTTTATTTCAGGCCATAGACAATTAAAATACTGTAACATTTCCAAGTTTAAACATAGTCTATTATCTGGTATTCGCACTGTTGTCGCTGTTAATTTTTGACAGTTAAATGGAGTTTCTAGATAAATTGATATGATAATAAATGTGGTTAACTAAAAACTAATAATAACTGTTTTAATCAACAATACAGAATGCTCGAATGGTTGAAGTCGATCGACAGATTCTGGTTCCGATTTTCGAAGCTTCTAAAGACCTTATGGCTGAAGCTAACTTCAGCTAGGTAGAGCCTAGCTGAAACGCGGCCTACTGTTGGAGTAGACATTCTGAAGTGGAACTCATTCCCTAGCAAATTTAGCGTAGGCTTCCCTCCAGCTTTAGTACAATTTAACTTATCATCATACGATTAATCCCCGAAGAGTTAGGCAGAAAAGTGTAGTACACCTCCACGTTTCACCAGTCACATATACGTCCCACTGTGGAACAGGTGCGCCTATTGCTATACGCTACGCATAAATCCACACTGAGAGCCACTACTAGAAAGTTCGATTTTTTTAAATTTTGGAATTAGAATCCAAGACCTCCCGATCGGCAGTCGCGCTCACAACCAAAATGACCAACGAGGCAGTCAGTACAATTAGCTATAATTTAGTTTGATCTATCGTCTTCATCGAGCCATATACTGTCCAGAAACAGCGGTTACTAAAGAACAAAAGAACTAAGAACATCGCTAACTACTATGATTACATACGAATTAATCAAGTTCATACGTTAAAAAGAGTTCATCACGTTTTCATTCGCCATTGCAACTGATTTTCAATTTTAAGAACTCACCTTATGTTTTACAGTCGGTTGTGTGAGCCAGCAATAGAAGCACATAACTTGAGTTTGCTAAGTTACCATATGTACTTAACTATCATTGCATTAATGCCTGTAATTAAAAGGACATGTTTGATTAAATGCCTATAGACAAATACAGCTAAAACTAAATGGTAACTAAAAGCACTACTTAATTCTAGGTACCTATATTTATCGGAGCTAGCAATGTAAATAGTATCCGGGACAGGTAATTTAGTGCACCTCGTCCTAAGTATTTTTTCCCGTACATTAGCAAAAATTCCATTGACTGACGAATAGTCAACCCGGTATCGCCGCGTCTGGACCCGGAACTTTTTGACCGCGTAGCTACATATTTGGTGGAAATATTAATGGAAAATCCTCATTCTCTTATCGAGTATATCTCACATGTGCGTTACTGATTTTCTTTTTCCGTTTTAATTACGGCCAAGAAGTATTTTTATTATAGCAAAATCGTAACGAAATGTACGAAGATAACTGTGAATTTTGGAGGCGGCATGTTATTAACGAGCTATTGTAGACCTTCAGATTTGTTTGGAAAGACGACTGAATATTTTAAATATTTGAAATCATAAATCAAAATATATAATATTTCAAGTCGACCTACATAACTTCAAGCCAGGGCTCTCAGGGGGTATGTAAAGAGCACCGAGTGCCAGATACATATCTGTATCCATATAGGCCTGTATTATTTATAACAATATATTTTTCCTTATAAAAAACATTTAACGTCTTAGTACATGCATATTTAATCCAGTTAGCTGATGTAATATAACTCGTAAACTGTCTGTTTAAACATTTTGTACAGAGTTTTCAATTGTTTATAAATATCGAGGACTACTAGTTAGTTATGCAACACTACAAACAATAATATTAACCATGGAACCTCAAATAGAATAATCCTTTATATGTACGAAAGTCAATTTATATATGAGGCTCACATAATCTTTATATATTTTGACAGGTGCTGTCATTTGGTCGTCGCTCACGTTTTTATACATACCGCATCACACTGAGCGTACAGGGCTTCGTTTTCCACAGAGTAAATTTCATGTGGTAACACCTCATGAATATTAACATGCATTTTACATCAATCATACTCGTAGTGGAGATGTAGTGTGCGATTATAACTCGTTTGTTAAGGGGTTACTTTTCTGCTTCAGTCGACGTCACAGGAAAACTAGGTTACTGTGGCTCGTATGTGTCATTATCGTTCATGCAAACGATTTTTACTGTTACGATTAATGTTAATCAAGTACGTTTTGCTAATTTATAGCGTTGGCAACATTGTCTTGATATGTAAAGTTTGTTTTGACGTTGTAAAGTTTGGGCCCTCACTAAGTTTTTTTTTATATAACTTGACATTTAGGCTTAAACAGTCATCAATTTTAGATGGTTAATTTTGACATCCTATTGTGTTATGAAAATCTTAATATAATAGATACTTGGCTATTTCCAGACTCTGTATTCTAACTTTTAATTGATATAATTTAATAACAAACAAGAATATTTTAATTTACAAATTCCTTCCCATCACACAGTATGTCGGTTTTAGCGATATCTCTCGTTAATACTTAATCAAAGGATCAATATACACAAAGTGAATAAATTATTTAATCATCGTTATTTTATTATAAACATATTTTCTTATTTGTATAAAAATTACATAAAATTCAGACAAAGTACTTCAGCGCGCTCTTAAGTCTGTTCTTATAAACATGATCCACTATTTAAAACCTTGAACTCTTGGAACTTGCTCTCAGATACAAAATTGAGGGCAACATGTTCTGTCTCGTAACCGTTTGAGGTAACACCATGCTGCAGGCGTTTCCACCGTTATGAAGAAATTTTTAGACTGTTTTTTCTTCTTAAACACAAAACATTGCATATTTATAATACTTTTAATTCCCGAAGGAATAGTAATCAGTGGTAGGTATTAATTTATTTACTTTAAATGTAACGGTCAAAACTAATTACGTCATTAAATCAAACTAATCATACTTCTCTCTCACATAACTTCAAACATTCTAACAATATCACCTGCTATTCATTCACAACCAAATCGCACTCAGAGTTTGCTTCTAGGTATATAATTATAAAGCATTATTGAGATAGGATACTCCATACAGTATATTGCCCGCAAATCTGTACTATCTGTAATCGCAAACTATGCTTATCTGTGATATCTTAGCTAGAGTATTCGTGTTGCTAACTCGAATACTCCGAGTACCCGATAAATTCTGGAGCCCGGAATATTATAATATAACCATATGAATAAAAAAAAATGTTAAAGAAATTTTCACGTTACACTCTCGAAAAAATTGACTCAACAGAACGCACTTACACTATCTAGTGAACTCCAATAGAACGATTGGATGTGGTATACACACGGAAGGTGTTTCATGGCGCAAAAAATCTTCGTAACTCACAATTCTACAATTCAATCAAGATGGCGCAGGATTTACCGCGCGGAGGCAGGAAGTGGCGTTCGTGGAAATGTTTATCTATCGCGTCGCTCTCTCTGTTTATCCATTGTTGTTTACGATACGTCAGCATTGCTTTTTCCCACCTCCGAGAAAAATGCATAATATACGTACAACTAAACTGATCTATTAAACTGTTTATTATTAGTTATAATTTAAACAAACTGCGGAATGAAGTCGATTTATGGCAACACAGTACTCTTAAACTGACAAATGGAACGTCAAATCGATTAAACTGTCAAAAGCCCACTCCGCTGTCACTGAGGTTATGTATTAATTATATTATAATATGGAAATGAAACAACGCCACGTCGCGTATAACTTTTTTATAACCTTTCGATATAGGTACATATGTATCTTCTGTATGGTAGGATGGAATATTTTTCTACAACATCGGTTCATTTTGTCCGAGATATTTGGAAGAAATATTAATACACGATACATTAAATTTTATTTGAGAGCGAAGTAGAATGTTTTCCAGAACATGATCAACAGATACAATTGCTGACATAAAAAAAATTTTGATTACATAACATATGTATCTAGTCGTGAGAACAAAGGTTGTCCAAGCTATATAAAACAAGGCGGAAATAGTACCAATGGATATGTTTATCAACTGCACCGTAAGTACCAATGTTTTTGTGTCCACGACCACATGCGATACGTCACAGAATGTTTTGCCGCGCAAGCGAGCGAAATACACGGCATCTGATAGCGGTGTAGAAGTAAATGATTGAAATGTGGAATTGCACTTCCTACACAGTATAATATGCTACGTTAAGCAACTTGTTGGTTTCGTCGCGAACGAATTCAAACTTTTTGTTGCATTGTATTTTATACGGAAACCCCACCAGGCCTGAAATAAACCCTAAATATTTTATTTTATTTGATAAATTGTATGGAGGATATTTGTGTATGGTTAATAAATAAATAATATTAAATTATTATTACTAGGAACAACACAAATAAGGAACAACTTCACACACAGGGACCGAATTCCAAATTAGACGAAGCCTGTACTGTACTGTGTACATATATTTTTAAATACAAAGTTATAAAATATTCGATTTTTTTCTGGGCAAAGATCGAAACCTCTGCACCCGGCTCAGCAGTCAAAGTTAGTCATTACTGGACCAACTGGTCTATTGATGTTTCCGTGGTTGAATGACTCTTTCAAACGTGTCTTAATAAATAAAAATATTTGTACAGAACCAATCCAAGTAATAACACTTCGCAATACTATAAAATACGTTACAATCATCATTGCACATTTCACTTGAAAATTTAACTTATTGATAAGTAGGATATTCGCGTACACTATATTCGATGAGACACTACTTAGACTAGGATACAATTATCCTATCTAGCCGTTTCTGGTGACCAGAATATATAGATTTCGATATTTGTAGTCAGTTGCATCCACAGGCTATGAATGCTTATGTAATGTATGAGGCTTAATTCCTTCTAGCGTCACAGGAAAGGGTCGCGGCTTTTTAAGTGCAAAATTGTATCCATAAAATGTAAAGAATCGCCATTTCGTAGAATTTCATCCCAATTGTGAGATATATTATCATTTCATACATTAATTTCCCATGATATAGGTGAATAGCACTATTATTAACCCTTCTTATTAGTCCACTATTAGGTATGGATCAAATTACGCCTCAAAATGAAAAGCGAGAAGACAGTGTATTTTTTCTCTGTATTGTGATAACTATACGAGTAAGCCAACCACTGCATTACAATTAAATAGAGATTTTTCTTCTTCTAAATAATATATTACATGCAAGCTATGTTAAACAAACATGCAAAATTGTCGAGAGTTTTCACTAATCACCATCTCGTTAATAAAGCTTCATCCCCCGTCGAGATCGTCCACTTAAGCAGTTTTACATATTGCTCACACTATCGTCGCATAAAGCACGCCCATAATAAGATTTAAGGATGCCCATAAAGCAACGGGCACTAGATAAGTCCACACCTCAGCAAATGGACACGGCGCAGCAGTCAGGGCGTAACCCGATAGCGGAATCGAACCCGCGATATGTTAATGCACGTCCGATCGTGACGCACGACGTACGTCCTGTCGCGGACACTTGCAGAAGATTACCAAGTATGATATACATGGTTTTTTTTACCAACGTTAACATCTGGCCCGAGCCTTTGCCATGTCGCTAATACTGGCAACATTGCAGCTGCCCAGATTATCGGGAGCCTAGTATGGTAATTTCGCTAGGGATGTGTGGTCTTTTTGTAAACAACATTATTTTAAATGTATTCGGATTTGAGATGAATGATTACGTCATTGTTAGGAAAAACTTTCTGGAAAAAAATGTCTGTAAATCGGTCATTAACAAATAGAAACACTTTATTTTATAATGAAAATCTTCAATCATATTTCTGTAAAAACATGCCTTGTACAAGTTGAATAATTTCATTATATAAGTGACTGTACAACACAAAAATATTATCAATGTGTAACAAGCATTAGAAATATTTGCGTTAATATAAAACTTGAACAATATACGAAAAAAAAGAGTATTAAAAGTCGTATGACATTATTCACATGATGTTACGTTGTCTATGTGATGCGTTTTATCTGTCTCACACACTCAAAGGATTTGAGTACGACAAACCGAATCGACATTCCATTCCTATTAAACACCTTATGATATTGGCGCGGATAACGCGTTCCGACGCTTATGATAGATGAACACAGTCATGTTGCACAACAAGCTTAAATAAATCAAGATCATGCGATAATCGATGTCGACTTTGTCACTCAACCCTTTGTTTGTATGTCTGTTGTATTTTTTTATAATGGTAAATGGTAACACTGTGCTAATGGCGTAATGCTCGTATTGACGTTAAGTTGACAGTACCTACTCACGATTCTTATTTATGGTTCGTACGGTTATTTACGACGAAATTCGATGTGAAAATATAAAACGCCTTTTATCTGTGTCGATCGTTAATGAAATAAAAAATATTTATACTGTATGGAAAACATAGTACGTCCAAAAGTTCTACGCATTCTGATATACTTATATCTTAATTCGCAAGTGTAAAAGGACATGCCTATTATCTGACATATTTAAATTTTAAAACATCGTTTAAATTATGTACATATAATCCATATAATGATAATAAGAGAAACTAATACTATAAATGCATAAATAAATAAAAACATCTTATATCTTATCGTTAATAGGTATCCCGATATGACTCTTGTAGGTACTTCTTTAAATAATTTCCTACTATGCAAAATATTTTTTTTTATAAAATCAATAGTTTTTGGCATACGAGCGTTACAAAGTACATTTATATAGACGTTTTGAAAAAAAATATGGCGACGCGAGCGGCGGAGATACGAGACATTAAAGTTGAAATTCGATAAGAGCATACCGAAATCCATAAAATAACCAATTTTCAAAACTCCTGGAAACCTTTCCAGGTAACGCCCTTTTTTTACCAAAGGAGTGGACTGTAAATGAAGTTCGTAAATGTATCACCTCTCGTTCTTGTAAGATGATACAACGTACATAATTACGATTTTTTAAAATTTAATACGATTGTGAGCTTCTTTATGAGTAACAACAATATACTCAAAAAGGTATGGCTTGCGGTGCATAAAAGAGTGCTGGTTCATCACCTAAAAAGTATGTGTGATTTATTAAGTGAACGAGATGGTGTGAAAGAAAATATAGTGGCTAGTATTAATAACTGGAAGTTTAGATGCTTTAGTCATGTGGAAAGAATGATTGACAGTAGATTAACGTAATAGATTTATAAGGCGAGTTTAAATAGTAGTCATTAAATCGGAGAAATCATAAAATACGGGATCAAGGTACTTCAATAAACGAACAAGTATAACTTTAATGAACGTAGAGAAGACCAAATAACTCAGCCAGTGGAAATCTTTAATCACTGCCTAACTCAATGGGAAAAAGGCGTTTTCATTTACAATAGTTATTTCTTGTATTTTTTCTTAAATACAATGCAATAAATGAAAGCGTACAATGCAACGTTTTAAAAATATTTACATTTAAGCACCATTGACATTTAAGAGTAGGTATAATTTAATGTTAATAACAATTAAAAATATGCAAAACGATACGACGTGGGTGGACATTTAAATGCTATTGTTTAGTAACGTTATAGCCGAATTATGAATAAATTATACGTACATACATATCGCATTACTGATAATTTATTCGTGGCGAGAACGCGAGCTCAATCTGTTGAACCCAGCGTGCAATCGCAGATCGGAATCGGAACTGACATTTAAGACGACTATCGATTTACGGTATCGATATTCACCTTTAAAAATTATGCAAGCGTTGGCTCATGTTAGGTATATTACAAGTGAGCGATCTGTAGACCGCTGATAGATTACGAGATTTCAAATGATATTTCCATGTCAAACTTAGTATTGTGTGCAAAGTTTAAAAATGCTTATTACACAGTACTGCGTGCAAGCAATGTTTACTGCATGTAATGTTACTCTACAGGTTAATAATAAACTGAAATACAATTTACTGGTGGTACACTTGTCTCTTGATCGTTACAGACCGAACTGTCAATCTCCAGTGCCTTCTTGATTACTGTGGAAATTGTTCCACAAGAATCGTGAGCGATAAAAGAATAATTTTATCAATAGTACATGAAAGTTTGTCTCTAACAATCACTAATCGCCATTCGCGCTCTGTCGACCTTAATATGCGGTGTACGATATGTTAGACCGGACAAAAATAAACGCACTTTTCACGCACAACTATAGCCGCTCATGTGCAATCAAGATTGTGCAATCAAGATTATTTTAATTAATGCAATATAGCAACATGTTTATATGTATATAGACATAATATAGTCCTTGATACGTTTGTTAGTTACTGTGTAACCTGTGAACGATCCGATAGACAGAGGTCATAGTGTTATAATGTCATAAAGATCATTCATAGCGATATTTGTTTGTTTTTAATATTTAGGTACTTTTCATGGCAAAAGTGCTTGTGACAAAATTCTATAGAATCGTGAAACAACTACAAAATTAACGTAACATCACACCTGCAATACCCGATGAGATAGGCAGAACAGTGTACTGCACTACCACGTTTCACCAGTTACATTTATGTCTCACTACGTATTAGTTAGGTGGTGAGTCCATTGTCATACACCCAGCACACATTTAGACTCATAGCCACTACTAGGAAATTCCAATAACGCCGGCCCGGGATTTAAACCCAGGACCCCTCGATCGACAAATGAATAATCGATTAAGGCTCCCCGTTAATTAAATGTAGGTACTATATTTAATAAAAAGCGGCTAATCATTGTTTTAACACGCAGGAGATATAATTTCTCGGCTGCCACTTGCATGTGATAATTAAAACCGGCTCGGACCACATCTAATCACTCCATCGCATGCCTACGGCGCTACCTAAAATCACAGGCAGCGGGCACCAGCTAGGTGATCGCTCATACTCGTCACAGCGCAGTCACAGATGCGTATCGAACGATTGTGGACCGACCGATGCACGACTATTTTAATTGGACTCCGATCTCCGATCAGATAAGCCGTGGACAAGATGGCCGCGTTTTGTTTTTTATTGATGTAGCACGTGTTGGACGCTTGTCCGACGCGTTCGGATACCCAATAGCATTATTAATAGATCGTTCTCTGTTCGACGATAATTGTAATTGACTTCCGTGTGTTTATGCTTGATCGATTTTAATTTTTTCTTTAAGTGGTAATTAATTCGTTATTGGTAACCAGCCAGATGTAACATTGAATAAATGCACTGTATGTATAATTATTATATATAATATGTATAATTATTTTTGTGTATAAAAATATTTTTTTTTAAATCTCAATTATGTGCAATTGCGAAGTAGTAACTATACAGGTATTCAATGAGGTTCATTATAAATTATAAACAGTTTTTTGAACCGTGAACAGTTTTTACTTTTGGACAGTGAAATAATGTTTTACTTACATATTTCATACAT
>DWDU01002624.1:0-12510 GCA_018245575.1 Jemadia suekentonmiller
AATATAGTTACGAGCGGGTGAAAATATCTATCCGACATTTCATGAATGCAATATTTACCAATTTTCAACCTAATGTAAGTAGTTGCTAATTAAAGACAAAACTCCATTAACGTACATAAGTACATCTGGAATAATAATTATGTGTATCTGTTGCCACATAAATCCCACTTACCTACAAGCCAATCCGGCATCTTTGACCATCTGGTCACCCAAAAACTCTGCGAGCCTTTTAGCCGTCGATATGGACGTGGACTTCTGCCCACCGTAATCCTCCAGCTTCTTCGACATGGATCGATTCTCCGATATCAGCTCGAACAGTTCCGAATCCGGCATATTGCTGCCTTTACTATAGAGTACGTCTAGCCAGTAGTCAGCCACTTTAGCCACTGCACTGTAGCAAGATTTGAGATCATTTCCTTTGAGAAAAGCCTCGAATACGGAGGACTGGAAAATCTTGATCAGTTGAAGTTCACCGCGGCGTTTCACCTCGAAACCTGGACACAAAATACGTCAAGATTTTTTAATGTCATAATTAGAAATAGCAGACTTGGATACAAAGTTTATTTTAGTCTAAGATCTATATGAGGCATTTCATTCTGCAAAACAAGGTTGAAAATGTTGTTTGTCAATGCATTTTGCATATCACACAATACAAACTGTAATAGTTTTGTTACGAGTTAAGA
This sequence comes from Jemadia suekentonmiller, assembly GCA_018245575.1. Taxonomy (NCBI): domain Eukaryota; kingdom Metazoa; phylum Arthropoda; class Insecta; order Lepidoptera; family Hesperiidae; genus Jemadia; species Jemadia suekentonmiller. The sequence goes on from DWDU01002624.1 coordinate 684, forward strand.
CTTAGTTTTAGAACTGACTCACATCACCACCCTTGGATTGCGGATTTTGCTATCTTTTACAAACAGCACAAGCATATATTAAATCATCAATATAACACCTATGGGCAGCAACTTAGGTGGTGCGAGAAGTTATGCTCTGTGATCCACAGCCCACATGCTCAGCGTGGGGATTATGGGCTAATTTCCTCGGAACAAGCCTATGTCCAGCAGTAGACTGCAACTAATGATGATGAGCATATCAAAGGTATACTAACCTTTAAGCTCGGCCAGCGAGCCATCAAAGTTAAATACAGCATATCGTTTCTTCAACTTCTTGCCTTCCTCTTTCGAAGCCGGTAGCACCATAGCAAGATAGGGACCGTCCACTTCGAAGAATATCGAATTCTCTGACCTCTGCTCATACTTCTTGGTTTCAGGGTCCACTAGTTCGTAATACTGATCGTTTGTGAAGTGATCCTGAAAATGTTTAAAGGTAGTTTGGATTCATTATGACCTTGGTAGATCTATTGTAGTCTATCTATTAGAAATTTGAATCAACATATGAAACACACTTATTGTAGAATATTGGTACTAGAATTTCGTGCCTAAGTGTACTATTTACAATAGACGGTAATAGATCGATCTACATCTTCCCTGATGGCCAATATCGAAATCAGCGCTCAAATCAAATAACGAGTAACGACACAAAGAATTTATTTAAACAATCTCAAAAAATGGTGTTTTATACAATTCAATATACCATTGAAGACCAAAGTATTTGTAGACTAATTCAATTAAATGTAATGCAAAGACTTACCTTAACCATGGCATTTAGAACCGCATTGGGATAAGAAACGTTGATTTTCTTCTTTTTCTGGTGTGTCGTGTGTATGGTGACGTTCTCCGGGAACGATGACGGCAAGATGCACCAGATACCTGGGATTAATCACAACACAGCTTATATTTGCTCTGCCTTTGACTGCTTGGTTGGTAGAGGTTGCAAGTGCGACTGCCGATGGAAAGGTCCTGGATTCAACCTGGGGTGGGTACTACAAGGTTTTTTAATTTGAATTTTCTAGTAGAAATCTGCAGTAATGGCTCAGAATCTAGATCTGTGATGAATGACAATAGGCTTACACCCTAATCTACGGTTCGAATAAACCTAACTGGTGAACATAATTGGCAAATATTACGTGCATAATTGACTAATAATAATAGCATTAAGAAAGAATTCTAACTTCACTAGAATAATATTTACCGTCAGTGTCCAACTCGAGCGGCCTGCCGACTTGTTCAATGATCTCTCGCGCACGCATAATTATATTTGCGCCCGTATAGCATACTATACCGGCCATCTCCATACTGTGCCATCGGGCTCTGGAAAATAAAATATATTATCTCATTCTGAGAGGACATCTGTGTTTAAAAGTAACTCAAAAAGAGTAAGAAATTTGATGAAGATAATCTCAGTATGGTCACAGATGTGTTTTTCAAATATTGGGACTCTTAGGCAAGACTCAATCCCCAAAAATGTACAGTCTGTGGAGTGGTGGAAGATATTTATCAAGTGTCGATGGAATGTAACCAGATTGCGGAAGAGGGGAAGAATACTGTCTTGTGTTTACATATGTGCTATCTTATTTATGTGAATAAGTTATTTCCTTTCCTTCTTTCTTTATATTTCCGCAATATAATGTAGGACCATACAATTCTGTTGGTCTTTCCTCACTGAAAGGAGTCAGCTAATTAATGTAACTTTATATTAAGTAATAGTACATTATTTAGTTAGTAAGTCTTAACGTGAAGTTTGAATTCACAGGAGTGGCATAGTTTATAACCGTCACGGTAAGTAAGATATAAATTAAATATAACGATATTTGTACTTGTTTTTACTCGGCAAACATGAACAGTCTTATAATTTGAACAAACAACGCACCCCCTCCGCATGACGTAGCCGTAGAAGGAGTTGAGGATGCACTTGTGCGCCAGCTGCAGCGAGTCGTACAGCACCTCGCGGCTCTTGGCCACCTTCACCTCGGCCGCGTCGCCGCTCGCCACCGCCTCCGCCACCTTGGCTTTCGCCTGCTTGTTCAGGGCCTTGTACTCGTAGCGGCGGTCTCTGTGAACATTGAAGGATTTTATATGAGGAATCTTACAGGTGGACACCATTTTAACTTAAGAGAATACTTGTATATAGTACACTTTTACTTTATCAGTCCAGATGAAAATTAAATAGCTATTGCGCAACAAAAACATTCAAATGTATTAATTCAAGGGGTAGCGCCAAATTATATAGATGGCGCCACTGAGTACATGTAATTAAGATATAGCAAGGTGAGAACCTAATTATATGACATTAAAATTAGAAGACTTCATCAACAATATGTACTATTAGTAGCCTGTAATATCTTGGCTATTATGAAGCGAAGTTAAGTGAACTAGTGTTGACGAGATTTGTCACGCTTCGGTATTTTATTATATGAGACTTGCCTGAACGCTCGCACTGTGTCCACGTAGAAAGAATTTTCTTTCTGGCAAATAGTCGTAGTTCGCGTCTCCGTTTTTGTTACTTTCGTTTTCTTGTAAGCCACCTTACAATAGTCCGCCAGACGCTTTTTCTCATACGCCGCCTGTACGTGAAATGTCATATATGTAATGACAAGAATTTAATGTACAAAGTGAGTAAAACGAGCATTAAGATTAAAATAATCACAAATTTGATATTTTTATGACAATAGTCTTGTTAACTAATAGTTTTTTTTACATTGATGCCTACTCGTATGTCTTAGTCCTGCATGGTAGCAGCCACTCGAGACTGTCGCCTGCTCGTTTGCTACTTTCTTTACATTAAAACAAAAAATTATTCACATGAATTCAATTGTAACTAAATAATATGGAAAGTTTACCTGATCTTCTTTAGGCAGCGCGTGAAAAGCTCTCGGTGGACCGCCGGGGTGAAGGGGAGGAAACTTTTCTGTTTCCAGTTGCTGTTGAATGCGCTGATACTCGCTTCTTGTTGCCGGCACTTGAGGACATAATAAAGTTTTATTATAACACACGTTGGCTGGCAGATAACGGCACAGGGCAGTCTCCCTAGGCACAGCTAAATGCCCTGACCGTAGCCGGGCGGCAGCGTAGGCGATGCGAGAAGCAGTGCTCTGCGATGCCCAAACCGCCATGCTCAGCGTAGGGATTATGGGCAAATGTTCCGCAAAGGAGGCCTGTGTCTGATAGTGGACTTAGAGAAGATGATAAAGTGTGTAAATGTAAGCATGGATGTTATAATATCTTATGGAGTGTTGGCCTTAGGCGTGTTACAAACAGTAATTATTCATTATTGTTCATATGTGCGTGAGCTAGTGCTAATGCCGCGATTATCACTAGTAGCTACCATTAAACATTTTGGGGTTCATAATACGAGTTCGTATTTAATGTTACAAATATTTAATAATTGGAAAATTAAATTATAACCAACTGTCCCATATTCTAAGTAGTGTGTTAAACTTTAGGATTAGAAATAAGAAAATATTATTAATACATATTACATCATCACTCCAGATTCCTTACGGGGCCAGACTTATAAATGTCTATCCTTACAGTCTTTATGTCCTACTTTTACATTTATCAAACCCTTAACATGTACTGTAAGATGGTATACTGTAAGGCGGTATACTGTAAGGCGGTATTCTGTAAGGCGGTATACTGTAAGGCGGTAGGCTGTAGGATGGTATAGTGTAAGGCGCAAGTGTGTAAGGCGGTGCGCTGGCAGTGCGACTGACGGTAGTCGCCGCGCCACAGCCACTCCATGCGACGCTGGCAGGCGGCGGCGGGCCGGTAGTGCGCGCACGCGGCGCACGCGCTGGCGCCCACCGTCGCCGACGGCTGCAGCCTGCGCGGTACACACGTGCTCGTACATCAAACTTACATTACATCTTACATTTACAACACAGTACTGTCCAAAATTATTCTAAATTTACGCTCATTTTAGTATTAAACCTTTCGTGAGTATTTACAAGTGATTAAATATGTACTGTCTTAACTCGCGCTTGTGTTTTCGGTATGGCGTTAGTTAGACTAGTCGCGGCGGTACAATTTCCGTCCGGACTTGCTATCGCCGGGAGCTCATGAATAAGCACCTCAAACGATAAATATATGAATACATTTATTATTAATAATTAAAAAAATTACCTATTTGTTAAGATAATGTTGGGGTACATAGCACCGACGTCCAAATGGTATATTAGAGGATTCTCGTCCCTTCTAGGATGATCTCGCATATGCTGTAACTTAGCTTTAATCTCGGCACAAACTTCGTCGAAATTTGTTACCAAGTCCAATGGTATCCCCTCTTCTATTTCAATAGCGTGTCTCATCGTTTTTTCTGTTGAGTCCATCAGCTTTTCTATAGCTGATGGTACTATTCTGAATTTACATTTGATATCAGCTCGGAAAACACCTGTGGAAAAGAAATATACATACAGGTTAATATTTCTTTTACATATATGGCCTATTACATCACTGTACGTCCCAATAGTAAATTCTCACCAGACTCTAACGCCTCCACGTGTCCACCCACATACGTCTCCGTCTCGAGCACGTGCCCGTCGCTAGTCAGCTTGTTCAACTCCTCCACTTGCTTGTTGGGGAACACGATGTTCGCGTGGAACGCCTCCACCATTAGCAACGACTCGCACAGCGTCCCCGATCCTTTGCGAAGAACCTAATGTGATATGAAAGCATTTCTATAACAAATATTTTTTATTCACATAACATTTATAAGAAATTTCTTTAATTTTTCTATGAACTATGAACGGATCCGCATATGCTATAGCATCTTTATATAAATTATTATTTTCAATTATTATACTGCCTCGTTGATCGTGTCGGTTGCAAGTGCAAGTGCCAAACGAGATGGTCCTGGATACAAATTACAGGTCGAGCACTATTGAATTTTTCTAACTTAGATTTTCTCGCAGTGGCTAGGAATCTGGAAATGTGTCAGGTGTATGGCAATAGACTCAACTATTCTATAGTGAAACGTAAACGTAAGTGGTGAAATGCGAGAGTGTACTACACACCTTTGCCTACCTCTTCGGGGATTACAGGTGTAATATAGGTGTAGTCTTTATACAGCAATGATTTAGCCTTATAGGAGATTCGGAACTTAAATGAACCATTGTCTCATTCAATTTTATTGGTACAAAATAAGTTGGGAATACTATATTGTACAATTACCTCATCAGGTTCCAGTGGAATGATTGTGCATAAAGCAAATATAAACGGGTGGACGTATTTCATATACAAGTAATATGTAGCCACTGCATCGGACACTGAGTAGTTTGACAGCACCTACAATAGATGTATGTTAATAGAAGAATTAGAGTTTGAATTACACTTTATAACAATTGGTTGTATAGATTTTTTCACTTCTGCACATTAAGACAAGATTTTTCATTTCTCGGTTTTACATTAAAAAGTAAAAATAGTCTTGTGAATTAACATGGAAATATGAAATATAAGAGTAAAATCAGAATAGCAAACCTGTTCAAATACAATAATTGTTATCAAATTCAATATACCCGTTTTGAATGTAATGTGTTGAGATATGTATTAGGTATTTACAGTTCTCAAGACAGTGTGACAGTACCTATCTATACTTCGTTTATTTTAAGAATTATATTATTATTGGCATTTCGTAACAATTTGCATATTAATATTTTATTATCATTACTGTTATTTTAATAGTTACCTATACATTTATGGAGAGATTCAAAACGAGCAAAACATTTTGTTACCTGAGGTTGTTCCGCTGCCATCCTGCACATGTCCTCTGGGTCCAGTTCCACAGGATCATACCTGAGCTTAGCTTTCGCAACGGCTTTGAGGCCTTGCGAGCCAACTGGAAGGTACGAGTCACGTTTTACCCAGCTGTAAGTTTTACATCACTAATTTAAGGGATTTGTAATATTACTTATGAAATATGTAATTTCCCACATTCTCTACATACTCGTAGATACTACGTAGTACCCGACCCGGAATGCGAACCGAGGATCTGTGTACCTCTCAATCGACAATAGCGCTCATAAACACACGACCAACAAGGCACTCTATCTATTTAGTTTAATAATGAAATATTTTGTCCTAGGTTTGACCACTATTATATTGTACATACCACAAACAATCCATATGCATCGCCGGTCGGCAAGCGTAGGTACCATCTCGTGCCTGTATCTTGCTGAATCCTATCTCCTGCTTCATGTCAAGACCAAGAATAGCCGCACGCGCTTCAACAAACGGCCAATCAAAAAAATCACCTGAAATAATAGATTTACAAGTTATGTATATTTCTTTCCTTGAATGCTTATTTGGTGGTGTGTGTGGGTGTGTGCATGGTGACTTACCATTGTATGTGACAAAGATATGAGGCTTAACATCCATAATGTGGTCAAAGAATTTCTGAATGAGTGCCAACTCATTAACTTCATTAAATACAATAAATTGTCTGCAAATTTAAATAAATATCATATTAAAATGTAAGTAATGTAACACACTGGTGTAAATGTTTACTACGAAATAAAATCTTGTACAAATAATCCTAAACACTTTGGCTTTGATAATTTATGTTTTACAGATACACATATTTTTCTCGAATTGATACTGGAAGCCTCGAACATAGTTCCCCACTCTCCTTCTGTGTTAATTAGTGTAGGGGAACTCTGTTAATCTACTGATAATAGTCTTAGACAAATTTTAAACATAAAATATAAGTTTATGCCTATAATCCTCAAAGAGGTTAGGCAGAGGAGAGGAATGTACTCTCTGACATTTCATCAGTTGGCTTTACATCCATCATGACGTAGACAGTGAGCCTATTGGCATATACCAAGCTCAAATCCAGGATCTGAGTGACAACAAAAAAAAACAATTTTAGTAATTTAAATGTATAAATATTTCTCACCCTTCAAATTCTGGCTTAGGTGTGTACTCAAAGTCTTCAACGTCAATTGAAATGATTTCTCTATTAGTGATCAGGTATCCCTGGCCATCAATCATATAAGAAATCATCATGATCTGGTCAGTCTGTGAGTCGGGAAACTTAAGAGGCAGTTTTGTAGTTTCAATGTCAAAAGCTAGTACAATTGGGTCTGGCCTTTCCAGAATGTCATCTCTTTTTGTAAATACTGGGGTATCGGTACCTCTGCTTTTAACTGTGTACCAAGCGCCACAGAATATTTTCTTGTCAATTGACACTCTAACATGATATGGTACATCATGCTCTCTGAAAAAAAAAGAAAATGGACATAAAAAAAAATTATGCAATCATATAAATCATCTATTACCACAGTTTGGCAGATTTAAGTTACCAAATACTAGTTTTTTTACAGACAGCAAAACAAACATAATGTAATGTGACATACAGCCATCTTATGATAAGTGCAGTGAGACAGTCTTAGTAAACTAACCTTATATCCAAGATGTTCTCCATGTGATCTGTAGTTTTCTTAGCATGTTCTATTGCAGCAGCGCTGGTCAATGCATTGGTTAACATTTCTGAGTAAATGGAATCCTTTTTCTCCCGCTCTTTATTCTTGTTAACTGCTGTTAATATTTCTTTTCTGACTTTCATCATGTCATTTTGAGACATGAATGACAATTTTATGTATCGCTGCTTCAAACCAGACAAATGGTTGAGCTAAAAATTTAATTAGTATTAACAATTTAAAAAGATTAGAAATTTTATTATTTTTTAATAATAGCTCGAAGTCTGGATATGTGCCTGGTGTATGGCAATAGGCTCACCACCTATTCCATAGTGGGATGTAAACATAACTGATGAAATGTGGGAGTGTTCTACATTCATCTGCCGACCTCTTCGAGAATTACAGGTGTGATGTTACATTAGTAATAACAACATATGACCAAACAGGAATTTAACTAATTAAATTTTCTGATTGGGTGACTCAGTGGCCTCTGAAACTGGTGTACATGTATGAAGCAAGCTGAAGGTAGCAGAAGCATAGCAGGTCTGTAAGGTAATATTTGGCACTCAGTGCTCAGCCTACCCTGTAAGGGACCCTTAAGGGGTACAGTGAGAAATAGCTAAATATTATAATCTTGACACACCTAACATGCTTCTTTTGCATTTATTACTTTCTTCACAAATATCTCTTTAAACTTTAGTTTTTAATTTTTTAAACAGAACACTAGTGATGATAGATACTGATGGTACATGGCAAAAATAAAAAACAATGATGTCAATGCTTACAAAGCTTCAATCAAGGTCTGTGTTCACTTTATCATTCATTCTTCTCTTATTACTTTTTTAACATAAAATAGAACTACAACTGTTTGAAAAAATCATTCATATAAAATCTTACCAAATCCAAATCCTCTTTTTCAATTACTTCAATTTTGTGTATAGTGCCTGCATATTTCTTAGACATATATTGGATTACTTCTTGTTCACATTCTTTTCTAGCATTTATGAGAAAATACGGCTGGAACATTAGAGAAATTTTAAATCTTGATCCATCCATTTCTATGAAATAATAATCCATAGCTGCCACTAGACGCTTGTCCTCATCTAAAATCTCAGCCTAGAATCAAAATACATCAATTTAATAACTGGGTGTATACAGGCGGAATTAAAACAAACTAAAAATCAGTATTTATAGCCAGTATAGATTACTGATTATAATATTAGCCTTTAAAAGATTGCAATCTTTAGTTCTTATTATTCAAATATAAATTGATCATGTTTGCCAGTAACAATATGTTGTTTCGGTGCTTATTAACTTTATGTAATATAATGTTCATGGCGTTCTTGGTCAAGTGATTGCAAGTGCAACTGTTGATCTTGAGAGATGTTGGGTTCTATTCCCAGGTTTGGTATTATTGGATTTTCTAGTAGAAATTCTAGCAGCGGCCAGAGCCAGCCTGGTGTATGACAATAGGTCACCACCTATTCCATGGTGAGACTTAAACATGACTAATGAGACATGGGAGTGTACTAACGTCAAAACTCCTATGTCTATAGTCCTCTGTCTGTTACAGGTATAATGTCACGAGTTTTTTATATAATGATTTTTACTTACTGTGTGCATATTAATCAGGTAACCTGTACGCTCCTTTGCATCTTGCACTCTATCAAAACCATATTTGGAATCAATTCTATCATTGTCCAGAGCGACGCGCATACGAGATTCTGACGATTCCTCTCTGTAAAACAATATAAAACTCGAGAAGCACTCAAAAACATTTAAATGAAACTACTGGAATAATTTTGTATCGCAAACCTTTGACCAGATGACGTGCCAGATTCTTTATTACTAGGGTCATTTTTATTCGATCTATATTTTCCCGTATTTTGTAAAACCATTATGATAGCTGTTTACTAACAAAAGACTAAAATAATTATTATTTTATTATAACACCTGATTTGACAGTTTAAGTTATTGTCAGACTTCGCGCCCTATTTCTTCTGAATCTGATACATGTAATGAAAAATATTCAGTAAAGTAAAATAATACTATTAACTTTTGCTTTGTATTACGTTAATTACTTAATGTAAAGTATTTTGATTCCATATTTACAAATAAATACATCCCATTTTGCACTATTTTTTAGTTATACTAGATATTTTAACATGTTATAAGCGTAAAAAATGATATTTCACAAGATGTACCCATAACCATATTAAGTACACAACATGATATTAAGTATAACTATTTATACTGTTTATATTTGGGCTTTCGGCTTTGTTCGTCTAAACTTCGAAGCTCGTTAAAAATTTAGGCTTAAAAAAGAAAATGTCAATGTCAATTTTGTCGTTTTTATTTCAGCAACGGTTGTGCCTGTAGTTAGTTGTCAAATACCAATATTTAATTTTCCAAGTTCTAGTACTGACTTACTGATGCCAATACTACAAATATACTTCACAAAGTGAAGAGAATGTCATAATACGACTTTCGTAACAGTTTATTAATGTATCATTAAAAGCATACTCATTAAAATGGCTGGAATTTATGAAGAATTAGACGAAGTTTCAAATTACAACAACAGCAGTAGAAAATGTGACTTAGATATAACAGACGCGCTCGCCGATTTTGATAGACTACGAATTTCAGCTTTCTCAAAGGCAGCAAAAATCAGTCCCGATATTCATGAAGTAACTATTGGCCCCAATACAATTTTGGACGACACAATTAAAAATGAAGTGCAGAAAAGAGATTATGAAATAGATGACAACTTGGACTTACTGGAAGATAAGATTGGCGAAGACTTGCGTTACACTCTAATTCTGAAACAGTATGAATCCAAATTGAAACAAATTTCCGAAGCAACATTTAAAAACCTAATTGAGAAAATGATTGCACAACGAGCCGAGGCAATTAGGAGATTCGGTAAAAAACAGAGTGAAGAATGTGAACGGAAAGCACTAGAACTGAGAGCACGGAAGATTCAGATGATTAAACATCTAAGGGAAAACGACAATTTATCAGTTTTAAATCAGGCAAAACTCGATGAACAAAAGTGTCAAATGATTAACAAACAAACAATTGACAATATGAACAGAATACTAGAGGAACAGAACAAGGCAACCGCAAGGTTTGCATCAATAACAGACAGTCATACAAAAATTTGTATATGTTACAACCACTTAACCCAACTGGTGCAGTCAGAACGGCTAGCCGAGGATATAATGAAAAAATATATTGCAGAGATCAATACAATTATAGGTAATATCAGTAATATAATGGACTATTGCAAAACCAATTCAATCACTGACAACGAGGTTAAACAAGCTGAAATCTTATCTACACATATTGAAAATCTGAAAGGTATAATAAACAATGAAGTATCTGAAGCAAAACAGCAACAATTGCTGCAAAAACAAAAAGAAGATGAAGAAGAATTGAGAAAAAAGGAGTTACAAGAAAGACTTGCGGAAGAGACTAAGATGGCAGAACTAAAACAACCAACACCGGTGTCAGAATGTATTCCCAAAAACTATCCTATGTTTTATTCACCAAGAAATTACACAAATTATAATGAATTAAGTAACTTCTTGGATGAATATGAGAGTAGATATAAGGAATTATTGTTAGATCCCAATTGTAAGGCTTTCAGGTTTGATTGCCAGAAAGCTGTCAATACTCCGATCAATGCCATATCATCTGTCAGCATGAGCCATATGAAAGACAAATTTGACAAACTGTCCATGTTGCTTAGAGGGGAAAATGTGCAAGTATTAGATACACATGTTTGTGCTGGCCAGCACCGCCAGGGTTTGTTTTATTGTACTGCTTTATTAGCCAAAAAGATTGTATGTCAGGGTGATCTGTTAGTTTCCAGCATGCCAGAGGCTGCATTCCCACTTGCATCAGTAACAATTGCGCTGTGGTGTCAGTTTCCAGAATTAGGCAAGCTTTTAGAAGCTAACTTCCTTAGACAATGTCCATATTTAGTTCCAATGTTTTTGCCACAGAAAGAGGGACAGACTGATAAAGATTTTTATATGTCCAGAGGGTATACTTACAATGCCGAAGGTATTGTAGAAAGACAAGATAAGTTTCTGAAACGAATGTCAGGCATATTCCGGCTACGTTGTGCTCTCTGGATTGCTAAACCACCCAAATATGTTAATGCACCAAATCCCCATGGTCTAAATCATGCATGGCGATGGCTCTCATCCTTTATTAACCTAAAACCAGAACCAGATATATGTGCTACTCTTTTGCATGATTTTTTCACTATATGTGGATCTGAATTTTTTAAATATTATCAAAATCAGTTTGGCAAAACACTAAAACTAATATTTACGGAATATTTTGCACTTTTAGTGAAC
>DWDU01002625.1:0-12509 GCA_018245575.1 Jemadia suekentonmiller
ATCTATACAAGTAAATGTTTAACAGGACACATAAAAATAGCATGATTTGAGTGTTAATTATAGTTAGGCATATATAATTATTTATGTATTCGCATAACATAACTCACATATGTTTTCTCTGAAGGGCCCAACTAGTTTAACCTGTATGAGGTCCTTTTACATGACCTCCCACTGATTGCAGTGTGGTCGCAGTGGAAATGGGCAGTTCCATAAAAACATATGTAAGTTAGGCTGGTACATATATAGTCATGTGTATAAACACTGACTAAAAATATAATAGTAAAATAGGCATATAATTACATATAACACTACATTTTTAAATTATCTGAAGTTGCAAATGTCTATAGGCAATGGTGACCACTTAAGGTGTATGCCTGTATGCCATGCTAATAAGTATTAAAAAAAACATTGGTAATACCTTTGATGTAGCAGGTAGCTATATGGTGACCAAATACCATCAGGTGGGCCAAGTGATTTTTTTTGTTTTTTATTATAAAAAAAAACGAAACACAATCTTTGATATGGTCGAATCATAGAAGAAACAATGAGAGAAAGTCCTTTTAACATTAAGTTGTAGTGCTAAAAACAATATCATTAAGAAATTGAAAATATTACATGTTATCCTGTACCACTATACTTGTAAACAACATAGCTCTAGTCATGTAAGACAAATATAAAAAAACACTATTAATATTTAAGGTCAAATGCATACATTACATTAAGACAAAATAAAATATACCAGGAAAGTCTATAATAATATATCCCAATAAAACATCATTGGTAGGGATAAAAATAATACAAGCTATTTTACAGCTGCAAATCTTGCTTTACGCTTTTCCAATTTTTCTTTTTTCTCAATATCACTCATTATTGCCGAGACCGATTGGCCAAATCTCTCTGCCCGCTTTTTCAACTTTTCCACATTACTGGCCAATGAACCACTAGCCACATTTGGTGCAATGGTACCAGTGTTTGAGACACTCTGCCCAAACCTTTGCTTCCTAGCCTCCTTCCTTTCAGCATCTGATACTTGTACAGGCAACCCAAACCGTTTCGCTCGCATTTCCAACTTAGTTTTAGGATCCAAGTTTGCAGTTATTTTTACTTTATTACCTTCTACCATCAACTGTTCTTTAGAAGCATCTTCTGTGTTTTCCTCAGTTGTTTTAGAAATGTTTGTAGACATACAGATACTTCTATTTAGTACAATTTTTTTTGTTCCTGAATCTTTACTATCAGGTTTTTCGTTAGACTTATCCTTGTTTGTGTCTTGCAAGATCTTCCTTTTGAGCGTTTTCTGCGGTTTAGTTTGGCCATTAGCATGTTTTTCAGGAGAATGTTCTGCAAGCGCCAATTCTTCGTTCAATGCGTCTACCCCTGTGTCATCAAGAATATCAGTATGATTTTTTTCATCTTCGTATTCCAAAACTCCATCTGAATCTATTTCGTCTGAATCTAAATTAATATCTCCGTGCTCATCTTGAGCCAATGCTGCTTGAAGCCTAGCTACTAACTCCGACTTGTCACCAGCATAGGATAATCCACGTGATTTCAATTCTTTGCGTAAATCCACTACTTTCATCTTGCTTACATCAGAAATCGTTGGTTCAGACATTGTAATAATGTAAATATTATGTAAAATTATTTCTACACAACAATAAGCAAATATAAATCTAAAACGCCAACGAATGCCGCTAATATACAATTGTTTTGAAATGTCGAAATTGACGAAGTTGAATTGTGCAGATAATAAAAACTCTAATAGACAAATTAAAACATAAATTCACGTAGAAACTACTTGTGCTTACCATTCACACTAGGCTAACAAGTTTCTTTATAGCTCGTAAGAAATAAAATTTGAAACAAGCTAAATATTTTCACACCTTTTAAATTTACCCCACGATCACTTATGTAATTGTTTTTTTACATAGTTAGATCCTAAAACGAAATTTATTATGAACGTAAAGATAACGTGAAAATTTTTATCTATGGAGTAAAACAATAAATTAAGTATTTTTATATAATATGCAATGGGGCAACACTGATTCATTATGTGACGTCATTATGGCCTGGTTGGGTTAGGTTTGCATGGAAATTTTTGTTAAAAATCTTGTATTTTAGTGTATTATATGTTGTGCTACTTATTTTAGATTAGTAATTAAAATACCTTAAATAGTAGCCTTAACTCTGGTGCCAAGAAGTGCTCGTTTAGGCGACGTTTTGTGGCGAAAATGAATCGCCATGAAGGTGGGTAATGATAATCAAAATTTGTACGATGCTTTTGTCATTGTAAATTTCTTGACTTACACATTAATAAACAGTTTAAAAAACGACGTTTTAGTGATTTTTATTATTAAATCTAGCTTTGTTCGAGTATATTTCTAGTAAATTAATACTAATACTGACATTTTCAGGAATCAGCTGTGATTCTTGTTTGAAAAATAACTTCAGAGGACGACGATACAAATGTTTGATTTGCATCGACTACGACTTGTGCGCAGCTTGCTATGAGTCCGGCGCCACCACGAATCAACATACTACAGAGCATCCCATGCAATGTATTCTTTCTAGGAGTGATTTTGGTAAGCCTTTTGTGTTTTCCTTCAACTCAGTTAACTGGCCTACATTTGACACTAGCTTTTATCATGTGTTGCGTCAACATGACTACGAATCATCCAAATTGTAATTTCAAAAGTATTTTTTAATGATTTTTTTTAACATTTTCATAAATTTTGGCTAACTGTGAATAGGTTATGTTTAATTTGTCATTGTAGTGCCTCAGTTTACAAAGTGATACTACAAATTTCAGATAAAAGTGTTACTGAACTTAATACAAGTAATATGAATATAATTAATACTAACATCCATCATTTAAGAAATGTAATGGCAAAGTACATACAATAATGTAAGAGATATATAAATTAAAAGTAACAGTTTTCTTATGAAGCTGTAATGAAATTTTAATTTTGAATGAATATTATAATAAATCACCAGCTTGTATATATTTTTCCAATAATTGAGAATGTTAATGGGCCAATTTCGATGTTAACTATTTATAATGTCTTGCTTATTTTGTGTACATTAATATTTGTTTGTTGTATTGGCTTTTCAAGGTCATTTGATGAATAGTGTTTGTTACACAAACAAAAAATTGAAATCATTTAACTTATTATATGATATTTTCAAGTTGTACATAATAATAATTCTTAGAGATAAAAACATGAGTCTGTGAAAGGAGACCCATATCTAGCAGTGTCAGGATGAAAGGTTTAATGGTGATAAGGATGATGTTATAAAAATTATAAATCAAGCTGTAATATATACAAACTTGACAGGGGTGGTTGAGCTTTCTGGTCAAGGTTAGTTGAGCTAAATCCACAGTACACACAAACATGTTGAACCACACACAGTACAGCCATGTACTGATGTCTTTTGGTTGTATTTAGCATATTTATATAGCAGCTGTATTAGTCTGTGAATGTGCCAGGTAAGATTTTTATTCAACATGAAATTGAAAGTGATGTCCTTTTTAAGTCCACTGTTGGACATAGCTCTTCTCTGAGGCATTTTTGCCCACAATCCCTGTGCTGCATATGTGGATTAGGGATAGCAGGGCACAGCTTCCTACATTGCCTGTGCTGTTACCAGTAGGCAGCGTAGGCTTTTAGCTGTGCCTAGATGGGCTTCTGCTCCTGATGTAGTCACCTCTTAAAACACCTTGGTGCCTAGACATGGGGATGTGTTCAGTTTTCACTGCAACACCGATAATCAGATGTTGGTTAATATTAAGTGCTCTAAATATATGTAAAATACTTATATAACTAGTTAACAAACGAAAAATAATATTATAGCTGTAGGCTCAACCCTTATTCCATTTCAGATTTAATATAACTGATGAAAAGGAGAGTACTACATTTTCCTACTTATCCTTTAGGAGAATTATAGGCATCATATTGTTTGCCAAAATTGTCCTTTTATGAGATTGTTGTTCAAATAATTAATATTACGAAAAAATACAATGCCTTTCTTTTACAGTATGTGATTTTTATGCTTTCAGATCTCTATTATGGAGGAGAGACACTGGCTTTGGAGCAACCACAAGCTTTCACATGTCCATTTTGCAACCGCATGGGATTGTCCGACACTGCTCTCATGGAGCATGTGACCGGCGAGCACGCTGACACCACACTCGCTGTGAGTGCTGAAGTAATACATTGTTTCAACAGTATTTCACTACCATACAGTGTGACTATGCCTTTAACTAAAGTTGTATATTGAGTCGCTGAATTGGTATTTTTCGTTTGAGATGCGGTATTTAACATAATTTATTCATATCTGTCTCGGGTTGAATAAAGTATGAAGAATCTCTTACGATTTTGGACTAAACTGGAATTGATCTTGGAATAAACACATAACATTTGGATTTTAGGTATCCAAATTTGCCACTTCTAACATCAATGTATTTGGTGTCAAGGTGAACTCTATGACTAGGCGTAGACTAAAATATTTACAACCAATCTATAATATTTTAATTTTCTGCCATTGAACATAATTGTTAACTGGTGTTAACATAATGCCTTTAACATTTGGTTCGCCTTTTTGTTCCTTTACTATTTTGTAAGGTTTAAATGAAGAATTAATAATTATACTTTTATATGTGTAAGCTAAAATTATAAAGTGAAATAATTGTACAGTTGGAATGAACAGAGTGAAATATGGTAATATCAATTCACAGTAAATTATGATGACAAAAACAGAATGATAAAACTGCAAGGGAACAAAAAATATCATATCCCAATATAGTTTAAAAAGGTGCAGATGAATAAATAATACACAATGTTTATGAGTAAAGAAAGTAATGTAATTGAAATTTGAGACCAGTGATCTACCAGCTGTCATAGAAGTACATTACATTAATATCAAATATACCATGAGAATGATGGATGTAAACAAGGCACTTCAGGATTGTAAGACCAGCGATATTTGGTGCTCTCTGTCTATCCTGTGACGAGCCTAGTGCGATGGTAGAATATAAATATGACTTAAAATATAGAACATGAAGTAACTGGGAAGTCTAGTCTATTAGTTTTCTACATCCTCAGACATTATACCAATTTTACCCTTATAGTATGAAATATTCACCAGTTTTCATATTTTGGTTGATAATTGTATTTAAAGTTTTAAAATTGCATTATTTATTACATTATATTAAAACTAAGTTATGTGTAGCCAAGTTACAATTTTAGATTAGGTAATAATATTATTGAGTGGCAAAATATTTCCCCATATGATTTAAGGTTAAAACATTTGGTGTTTGAATCTGACATTATGAGTTCAAAAGTGTCACTCAAGGATGGAAACTAGACACCTTAATAAATATCTGATATTGTGTTGAAATAAATGTTCATTGATATTTGGGGTTTAACTGTAGATTATGAAACAGCTTTGCCAAATATTTGTTGAGTGCCTCAGATTCAGTATTACTTTTTTGGTTACCAAAACCTAATTAACAGCATTAATTAGTTCACCTGTCAATAATATTTATACTTGTGGTTAATATTATAGTGATTATGTGCAAGAATTAAACAATTCCAGCCTGTGAGCCTCATTGCACTATTGGTGCATAAACAGTGTATTCTCTGTATTTGTTGGACATCCTAATAACTTCTATGAAAGTACTTAGATCTATAGTCTTCCTTTGTATATCTACTGTATGGTAGCGAGAGTTGGGTATGTAAGAAAGGGAATGAAAGTAGAATAAACGCGGTTGAGATGAGATCTTTACGTCACATTTGCGGCTTGACGCTCGCCGACCGCGTCCGTAATTCTGACGTAAGGAAGATGTTTTGTATGAAAGAGGAGGGTATTGGTGTAAAAATGAGAAAGGGCATGTTCCGTTGGTTCGGACATGTTGAGAGAATGGCTGATAAAAGAATGACGAAGCAGATATACAATGCGAATGTGGACTGACGCAGGTGTCGAAGGAGGCCAAGACTCACCTATCTCGATCAAATAGGCCAGATACTGGCTGATGGGGGAGTCAGAAGTCTCCGAAACCGGCGTGCATGTATGAAGAGAGTGATGAATGTGGAAGAGGCGCGGTAGGATAGTATGTATGTATGTATGTATGTACTTCTTTTATATTCACCACTCTATTTATATATACTCTCCGAAGTCATATACTTCGGACTGCCCTATCAGCCAGCATCTGATACTCACAATGTCTGTACGTAGCATTGGAGACACGTAACATCACGCCTGTTATCCACGTATCACCAGTTACGTTTCCGTCCCACTATGGAATAGGTGGTGAGTCTATTGCCATGCATCGGGTATAAATCCAGACTTCGAGCCACTACTAGAAATTCTATAGTGCTCGATCCGCGAATTGAACCCAGGAACTCCTGATCGGCAGTCGCGCTTGCAACCAACACGACCAACGTGGCCGTTTATCAGGAAGCCAGGAATCGTTGAGAAACGTTTATAACTATAGTGGAAGAATGTAAGGAATACATAATACCTATGTGATATTATTAGCATAAATACTTTACATAGCAATTAACTGTATACACGTGTAAAAAAATTATAACATCTCGGACAATAACGCGCAATCATACATCATTGTCCACGCGTGCATAGTAATGCAACACAAGATCGAGACAAACAATTCACACGATACAAGCTGGATTCTTTCAACTATACGCAGCAAGCTACATTGTGATGTTAAAATCTTTTTATACACGTTTCGTTCTCATAATTATGTATAATACATTGACCAACCATGTCATAGAACAAAAAATATTGGGTGCTTCATACGCCGATCCGGACAGAATACGTATCGTCGAAATTATTATTGTAATGACGTTTTGTTTTGTTTTGTTTTGTTTTATTTGGTTAGATTTGTACAGGATATGAGTAAGATCCGCGAACGACGAAATGTGTTTTAAATGAGTTTGACTGCGATGATCGTGTCGTAAAAAAATCATTGACATTTCGTCTTGATATCTATTTATTGTTTTAATTATGTCGCTTAATAATAATTGAATAAATTTGATTAAATATAATTAAACTATAGAAGGCGTTTATATTGTATAATAAAATAATAAATATTATATATGTACAGATGACATGTTATTGGATTCAATAATAAACACCGATGTTTATTAGTTTTGTGTTTACAGTCTTAGCTAGAACCAATTTTGTGGTTATAACTATATCTAAAGGCCGCCCGCTTTACATTTATTACTGTTTGTTAATTGTAATTTATTTGTACCGATTCGACTAACGTTTTAAGGCTCTATATGGTCGTGATCACTCCATCTAGCGTAAAATTGGTGTACTACTTGTTTTATCAATAACCTTGCAGTTGTTAGCCGGCAAGTAAGGATTCTATATTACCTCGTATTATTAATATCACTGGAATAAGAAATGACAACTGTAGTAATTTGGTGTCAGATAATATGCTTTTATAGCGTGTTTACCGACAAGAACTAGTGTAACTTTACAAGTAATGGTACTGGTTAATAAAATTAACATAATTTTGATTGAGGTGTTACTTTTCCAGGTTCCTTTGTTTCCCAACAGATGGCGCATTGTGTGACGGTAAAGCAGAATAAGGTTTTAGCTTAGATGAATTGTCTCAAATTGTACAGTGTCACTTGTGTAGTGAAATCTTATTTCAATATTGTTTTTCTTATAAAGTGTATATAACTGATGCAAAGTAATTATTTAAGTTAATGAGTACTTGTTGTGTGAGAGGTCGGTACTGGTAGTAAGAGGTTGTGTTCAGTTGGTCGGCGCGCGCGGTCGGTAAAACAGGCGCCTCGCTCCGGTGGGCGAGCGGGCGAGCGGGCGACACGCAAGCGCTACAGGTAGGTTAACATTCATGCTCCGTCGCATTTGATGGTCCCGCGGTCTGTGCGCACTGGACGCGGCCCTATCGCCACACAACGATACCGGACGCGTACGACGAAATGCCCGAGGATCTGTGACCGGTGACCGTGTGAGTGATCAAACCTAGTGTCCGTTGTTGCAGCGAGTGACTGTGATATGACGAGGACGAGCGCGGGCGCCTGATCGTGCCACTCAGCAGCGGATCTTAACGGTAAATTTCGTAGCTGGCCATGATCTGTTTACTCTCCGGTCAGGTGACTGAAAACGTTTTTATCTATACGGATTTGCCTGTGTACCGCGTTCCGAGTGGTGTCATGTGAATTGATATGCAATTGTACGCTGCACCTCTCAGTTACCTTCCACGTAGCTTATTTCGGTGTTTATCCGTGAATTATGACACCGATAGCTGATGCGCTCTCGACACCGACACGGACCGACAGTCGTCACTTCGGTGTAAGTTTTAAAGGAAATTATTAAACATAAATGAGAGTTCGATCAAAATATATTTCCATTGGGTCGATCGTCAAATTTACCGTTGGAGAAGAAAGTCAGTTTAGAGAACGCACATACAATATGTTAGACAGAATTGTTAACTATTTAATTTCCCTCGCGCGAGATTCTTATTGGTAGAATGTATTATTATAACCTGTTTTACATTAATAATATTTTCTTGGAAAGCTCGAGTCTTCTGTGTCAGGGCAGCGCGAGTGCGCGTAGAGTGTATTCATTTTCGTGCACAATTGTTTGAATAAACTTCACAGGTGCGTGACGGTGGTGAATCATATAACATCCTACTCCTAGATACGAGTATCGACGGTCAATCACGTAGCGTGAACAATGATATCCCAATTTCCCAATTCCCATAGAAAGTTGTAAACAACAATAGCCACAAGGGCATCAGCTTGTTCATAACCATGGAGACTTACGTTGTGTATTTATATAACTCATATACAAGTAGATATTAGCAATCACAAGTCTATGAGATAAAGCCGTATTTCTCATGTTGTTAAACATAAAAATAAAATGTCTCATCCTTTATTGTTATAAAATAAATGTCTAAGTGTTTACCTAATCTATGTGATTGACGGTAACTAAATATTAATAGGATTTTTTTTATTATGAACATGATATAAATTTAGAACAGTGTTCGTATCTGATCAAATTTTTTTCTCGGCCGTCTCACATTAATGGATCTCGTACAATAGAATAACCAAGTCACCAACCATAAATAATGTATATATTTTATGCATGTAACATAAGAGAACTCATCATCATCAGCATATGCAGACCATTGCTGGACGTAGGCCTCCCCTGAAGAGTTATGGGAGGGTATTCTTCCGAGGCAACTCAATGCCCTCAATTTGGTTTGTATCTTAGACACGTTGTTTGTAGTCGCATTTTAATTTTTCTACTCTATTTTGGTCTAATGTACAATATTAAATGAAGTTCATGACGTTTTCCGTTATTGTTAGTAAAATTGGCAACGATTCTGTAATACACTAACTTAAAATTTTAGCAAATTTTTATTTCAATATCATGGTTTAAGTTGACTCGTCGTTCGAATGGTATTGGGTTTTTATAATTTAAAGTTCCTCGTAATGGCTAGGAGTCTGGATTTGTGTTAATAGAGTCGTAGAATCATGGGCAATAGGAACAATTTATGGAAATAGGCTTATAGCCTATTTCCAGCTAATTGAAATTGGGTCACCTGTTATTCCATAGTAGGACGTAAACGTAGCTGGTTAAATGTGAGAATGTACTACTCTCCTTCGCTTACCTCTTCGCTGATTACTGGCGTGATGTTACTTGTGGTTCAAGACTGCGAAGATTGTTCTCGAATTTTTATAAGTATTTTTTTTTTACAACATTTGCATAACACAGTAAATAAAATAAGAAAATTCCCACAATTATTTTAAAATTCAGAAACTGAACGGATTTTAAAAAAGCAACCATGGTGTTTTGTTTTAGTAACGTCGAAGGTTAGTAACTCCAAAAACATTATAGAAACAAATATATTATCTACGATAACGTATTGCGGTGTGGAAAAAATATAATTGAGTGAAAGCCGAGTAAGTTTGTCGTTTTGCCGTCTCTGTGCGAGTGTGCGTCTTGTTCTTGATAACTGCGTAGTTGAGAAGTGGAAAAAATGAACCTGCTGAGATGGAAAGCACTGTAGGTACAGAGTTTACGATATTAATATATCGCAAGAACTGCAAATGAGTTTAAAAGTTAATAGTTACACATACATAGATATATAAATAGTACATACACATCTTCACACTAATCCGTAGTACCTAAATAGCTGTAAATAATGAATGGTTAAATAAAATTTAATTAATACTAATATTATTTAATAGCGAACAATTAAAGCAAACGTTATATTACGCCCGTAATCTCCGAAGAGGTAGGCAGAGGAGTAAACGTATCTGGTGAAACGTGGGAGTGTATTATACTCCTTTGCCTACCTCTTAGTGGATTACAGTTGTGATGTTACGTTTTACGCCTAAAATAATAGGAAATAATAATAGAAGAACGATTGAAATACCAACATCTACAAACAGTACAAAAAGACATTTAAATATACGTCATATATTTACCATATGTGAACAATGGACAGCTATTGATTACTAGGGCTGCATAATATTCTAATGTGATCTAGCTTAATATGAAATCATACTTCAATTGAACATACTTCAAATCTCCTTCCCATTTAAAATAACAATAAATATTATTCCTATACAAAAGACATCAACGAGTCGACTATTTTAAACCCGAATACCAGATAGCTGATGTGCTTGGCCATTACCATAACGTATTTATTACATGGATGATCATTATTATTAAGTTTGTGTGAACTTTTTTCTACTTAACGTGTATCACTCAAGATTAGCTTTATATGTATCTATGTACATAGTTTAAACCGTATTTTAAATTACTACCTGCATAGATAGAAGACGATTAAAACGTAAGTGCAAATTGAAAAAAAAATACAATTACTTTTGAAGGTAAATATTCATTTGTACGTTCTTGCGGTAGACGGGGCGTAAATCCATTGTTTAGCCACCTAACAGCTGAGCAGGTCGTGGGTTCGATTTTCGTCCAGGACGAATATTCGTGTGATAAGCACACTTTTATGCCGGATGTACAGTTACTTATAAGAGTAAATATTTACAAATTGATATCATCATCATCAACATATTGTAGTCCACTGTTGGACGTAGGCCTTGCCTGAGTGTTATGCCCATTATTCTCACCCTGGATATGCGGGTTGAGGGTCGCAGAACACAGCCTCTCGCACCGCCTAAGCTACTGTCCATTGGCAGCCAGGCCATTTAGCTATTCCTGAGCAGGACATGCCATACCGCGAACTGACAAGAACCAAATGGATATGTATGTAGATAGATAAATTTAGTTTATCGAAAATCTACTACAGATTCTGCTTAACTTGATAAGAAATAGACGTGTATGAGACATCCCGTATATTAAAATTATTATTATTGTACTAATATAAACAATTTCAACCAAAACCGCGGTAAATGCAATGGTCGTAGTTACTTTCGGTCTGTTCCTGCAGGTGTTAGGCGCCTGTAAGTTCGTTTATCAAGTTACTTTAAGGTTAATGAGATATGCGGTTGGAATTACCAACGCTCAAGATATCATTAACCGCTTACAGGGTGGTTTTAAAACACACGTATTTTATTTAGTCGTGCTGCATTATTGCGAAAGCTGAAGAGTCGTTTTTAAACATCGCCTAAGAATCTAACACGTATGAATATTACTTATGTCCTTGAGACTTTATTATCTATTCACCACTGTGCGAACATATTGAAGTGAATACTTAATTATTTTATAGTTATTTTACTGTTCAACGTGTTGTATCTGTATAGAACCGAAATTAATTAGGTTGGCGGCTAAAAATATTTTGAATTATATAATCCAAAAACATACTCTAGCATTAAAGTTCCATTTCCACTTTACAGCAGTTAAGTAACAATACCCAAGGATTAGGGAGTGAGCCTGTTGTCAAAAGATGAAGAGGTAAATAATATAGTCATAATAATGTGGCCAGTTCTTATAAGCAAACAGAACCTAGCTTTAAAGGACAAGTTAAAAGTACTGTTACTATGCAAAACTGCCATTATCTGTTTCGTCAATATTCACGATTTATATGTCGATATT
Source organism: Jemadia suekentonmiller (assembly GCA_018245575.1). NCBI lineage: Eukaryota > Metazoa > Arthropoda > Insecta > Lepidoptera > Hesperiidae > Jemadia > Jemadia suekentonmiller. The sequence continues at coordinate 12,073 of DWDU01002625.1, forward strand.
TTTAAAACATTTGAACTATAAGCACTTAATCTATTCTATCCTTCTATATATGCAATTAATGAAACCTTCATATAGTTAATTACCAATAAATTTGTACTTATAGCATTTTCAAAATCCAATTCCTTCCGCCATTTTGTTAGCGTGATGTCATACACTTTAAGAGTTTTGACGTTCAGACCAATGTATCGATGACTCATTTATCAAACTATAGACCATTTTAAGCTATAATAGGATAGCCTTGTTTCATACATAATTGTGCACATTGTATTGGAATATAATAAGTGAAACATATTAAATTGACTGGCCGGTTGGTGCAATGGTTAGTGAACCTGACTGTTGCGCCGGGGGTCGTGGTTCGATTCCCACCCTGAATAAATATTTGTGTGATGAGCGCAAGTATTTGTTCTGTGTCTGGGTGTAATAAAAATATTTATTTA
>DWDU01002626.1:0-12509 GCA_018245575.1 Jemadia suekentonmiller
ATGATGGAAACTGTGCTGAATTTTCTTTATGTTATTGAGTTAACAAGGAAACAAGGCACTTGGTATAGACTGGTCATAATAGGCCATATAAAAAAAATATTGTAGAATTTTGCTTCTTTCGATGCTCTGGGCCACGAATACCATTAGTATTTTATTTAAAATAGGATCATTATTTCTATATGTACTATTCTCTAATCATAATATCATTCTAAACAGGAACATTTTGTCATCATCATTTACTACATTCGCCATTATTTTTCCTTCCAAAGAATCATTATACAAAGATACATCCTACTATATACAGCTAATGATCAATTACTAGCTTAGCCCAAACGTAAATAGGGAATATTTATCGAATATAACTTCCATTTTTCAACTTTCAGAGCTAACTCTAAAACATGTTCCTTACAAATCTGCGCGCGCGTGACGTGTGTGTGTGTCAGTGAGACGATGTGCGGTGTTGTGTGCGTGCGCGCGTCGTGTCAGTGCCGTTGCCATGACAACCGTCAGTGAGGACAAAATGGCGGAGAAAGTTAGCTGATCGAAGAGCCGCGCGCGCACGCCTCGTAAGGAGCGGCGGATAAGGCGCATCATGGTAAGATTAATTATTTTTATAGAATTTTTGAGTTATTTAAAACAATGATTCAATTTAAAAGTGGAAGCTACTATAGATAAATGTGTCTGAACTTTTGTACTGTCAATCGCATTAAAATATTTATCCGGTCCTTACATTTTATGCAAAACTTTTACTACTTCAACTTTTAAGCTCTATCGCTGCTGCTGCTTTTTCAGATGTTAAAAGTACTCTACTCGTAATTGACAACCCCTTGTCCCCTTCAGCAGGTGTTTGGCGAATGGGCGCAAGTGGAGGTGGTGGAGCTGGTGAACGACGGCTCCGGGCTGGCCTTCGGCATCGTAGGCGGCCGCTCCTCCGGCGTCGTCGTCAAGAGCGTGCTGCCTGGTGGCGTCGCTGATAGGGTGAGCTTTCCCAAGAAATATCCAAGGACGAGATAATAAACTCAAATTGGTATCCGGTAGAAAAAAAGTCAAGTATGTAATTGTCTATTAATCGCGTGAACAAATGATCAAACAACAAAATTAACCATGGACTTTCATAGCAAAATATACTATCTCGTACATTTTTACACGAAGAGAATTGAGTTGGTGAAATTCTGCCGTTTTCTTATTCATCATCAATAGCCTCTCTAATAGCTCGCCACAAAGCTCTATATTTAGCTCAGTTCCTAACCATTACCAGTCACTGCGTAAATCCGTCCAGCTGGAGGGTGTGCTACGCAGTGCTCGGCAAGGCGTGCTCTCCATTCCTAAATCGGTATTATGTTCAAAAATATCAATTTCAGGATACGCTTGGGAACATGCACAAATAAGAAATAGTAAAAGCACAAAAGAAGTAGCAAGCTATATTCTCCTCACCCCACGTAAGCGTAAAAAACCGTGCCGCTGGCCAAGTTTAGTAAGTGTCAGTGGCAGTGACATAACCCGGATTATCGACTTTAAACTTATGTCATCGTGATATGGATACATTTTGAATTTAGTAGGAACTCAAAGTATCACATTTCCGCTCATATTGCCCGTGATTACCTGTAATCGGGGCGAAATATTGGCGTGTTTCTACACTTACCTATCATTGATACCTCTTAAATGACAAATATAATTGTACATACATACAAGTGTATTTAGCTTTAGCTCTACAGTACATACGAGTATATACAAGTGTATTTAGCTGAACATATAGCTATCTTTCATTAGTGTATGTGATCTATCTCTGCAATTTCCGTTTCTTTTGATAGAATATTCTGGAAGCCTCAGTTATTATTATTTAATATGACTTATAACTCAGCATTATTGTAGGCCATTTCCATATGACCAATTTAATATTATTTTAAGCCGAGGACAGGGCGCGGCTGCGATCTTTGGGGGAAGCCCATGTCCAACATTATTCAACATGAAATGATCAATGTATAGCAATATATTTATAGTTTTTACACCTGTGACATAACATGAGACCAAAACCATACAACACGGCGGCGTGTCGGAGTCGTACAAGTTTCTAGGTACAGGATAACATTACGAAATTATAATAAAATAACGCCGGCTCTATTCATGTACCCTCACAATGGAATGTACTGAATATTTGCCGAGTCGCCAACGTACAAGTTTTCATATAACGTTACTCATATTGTCAACGCTACATTCTTCAGATTGTTTCAAGAATACTAGATTTTTTGTACTACGAGTCCACATTTAATATCGTTTTCGGCACGTCGTATTGCAAATAAACTTCTTCACTTGACAATAAGCAACTGTGAATTTTATATACACAAGCGCAAGTGGCAAATTTTCACAAGCGTCTTTTTCTTCGTTGTGCATGTTAGGAGATTTTTATCGTTACATAACATTAATTTTCTAGTAGTGAGTGGCTCGGAGTCTGCATTTGTGCCCGGTGCATGGCAATAGGCTCACCACTTATTCCATAGTGGGACGTAAACGTAACCGGTGAAACGTGGGAGTGTAGCACACTCCTGTGCCTACCTCTTCGGGAATAACAGGCGTGATGTTATGTTATGTTTTTCTTACATAATAATGATGGAACTGCTGAACCGGAGTCTCACTTACGTCACACTAGCTGGCAACTACTTTGTGTTTTTAATATACATTGGTACATCTAAGTGGCTCTATTTAACAGAATTAGCAAATTTTCAGACAAGCGATCTGATTTTTCATAATTATAATAACTGTAATAGATATGTTACGAGTATATACTTCTGAGGTCCGTGTTTTGAACGTGACTTATTATTACACTTGTGAGCTATAAACCTCTCTGGCTACCCTTTCCGAGAAATAGAGGCGTGATTTTGTTACTATACTTATAATGTTTTAGCGGAATATTCATTTTAGATGCAATTGCTTTGACTAGTAATGCTGCGGTCTACTTACGATCGATTCACTACCGACTGCGCCGGGAATATAAATTGATGTCATTTACAGATTCATAGTCCGAGGGCCAGTAATACATGTAAATACTGATACGTTATGAAATACAAGTGATATAAAGAAATATTTACCAGTTAACAAATTATTTTAAATACGTAAACTATATTATTATTATAACATGACTATTGATTTTAATTCAACATAATGATTTGAGACAAGGTGACAATGCAGCGACCTAATCGACATCCAATATTTGGGGTTTATTATAATTTTAATTAACCTTTGGAAATGTAGTTTTTAGATATATATATATTCAATTTAAAATCCCGCATTTTTGTAGGTTATTCGTAAACTAGATGCTACTTTCAGCATTAAAATTTGGGTAGGTATTATGTAACTGGAATGAGATACAATGTCTCTACGCAGCGGGAATTTTAGCGCAATTTTCATGGAACATTTTTTGTAACAATGGAATTAAGTCACTCCACTTTGCTCGCACAGATATTGTCAGGCGCGTAATATTATGAATATTTGTTCCATAACTATTATACCGGTCGAATATTTTCGCCCTACATTTTTCGTGTGCGCCTCGCGAGCCGCAATCCCTCTTCACTGCTCATTGAATGGCCTGTTTATGTGGATTATTGTCAATAAATATGCTGATGGAAATTTGTATGATAAAACTGGAACAACATAACACTACGCCTGTAATCCCCGAAGAGGTAGACAGGTAGGAGTGTTGTACACTCCCACGTTTCATAAGTTGATCGTCTCGTTGGTCCAACTGTGGAATGTACGTTTCATTTAACTATTATTTTGTAACACCCACAAATTGACATTAGATTTGATTGCGCTCAATATTTGTACTTACTCACTTTAAGTATGTGTTTTTTACAGACATATCCCAGATGAGATCCGCGTCCTATAGTACGTGGAACAATAAAAGAGATGACGTCGATGATGTGCGCGGATAATGTTTGATTGCAAATTAGTGTTAAGATACAATCCAACAAAATTTACGCAGATATTGTGCCGACCATTGTTTGTTCAATCGTAAAACATGATTTCTTTTTTTTCACCACCGAATAGGAAGTTTTCTTAGCATAAAATGTGTCGAGTTGTAACTTGTTGTTCATTTCCCTCCGTGCTGCGCGACGCGGCCGGTGGGCGGGCAGGATGGCCGGCTCCGCAGCGGGGACATGCTGCTGCGCATCGGCGCCGTGTCGGTGGTGGGCATGTGTGCGCGGCAGGCGGCCGCGGTGCTGCGGCAGTGCGGCGCGTGCGTGCGGCTGCTGGTCGCGCGGCCCGCGCAGTGCGTGCCTAACAACTTACAGGTCAGCGACTGTATTAGTGTTGTGTTTCTATATTATCATCGAGCCAGGTCTCGTACGGTATAAGCAGAAAGCACCGAGTGCCAAATATATGTATCGTTGCAATAATGACTTTTCTTTTACGTTTGTCTATTTTGGACATGTTGAGAGAATGGCTGATGAAAGAATGACGAAATAGATATAAAATGCGAATGTTGATGCAAGCAGGTGCCGAGAGAGGCCAAGACTCACCTATGTAGACCAAATAAATAAGGTTATACCTGATGGAGACGTCAGAAGTCACCGAAACCAGCGTGCGTGTATGAAGAGAGTGATGAATGTGGAGGAGGCACGACAGGTGTGCAAGAATAGGGATATTTAGTACTTTGTGCTCTCTGGCTACCCCGCAAGGGACCGGAAGTGATATGTATGTATGATATTAAATGTAACTTCGATCTAATGAAGAATCTACCCAAGGTTCTGTGTTCACTGTTAAATTAGTATTCGCAAGTTGTCAAGAAACTCAAAACTTTATGCCGTGGACTGCCCCCGGGTATCAACGTTAAAATATCATGGTGTTCAGTTATCGTTAGATTAACTTTGGTTCGAAGGACTAATATTCGTAAAAAAACGTAAAAGTAATATTCAACTTTTCAAATTTAAAATGCTCAACGAAAGGCATATTGTAGTTTTTATTATAGGTAAATGGTATGGCATAAACGAACGAAGCCTTATGTACAATGTAATGGAAAGATAAGATAGTTGACTATATATTTTTTTAAAACATACACAAAGAGTTATCTCTGTATATTTATTGTCATAAACGTGACAAATCTGCGTTTCCGAGGCGTTTACGTGCGTCGCCTGCTAACTGGCTTTGAGCCTATCTCCCAACTAAATCAAGCTCATTAAAATTACAACTGAAAATATGTTTTATTACGGTTCTCGTACGAAATTTCGGTACACAATTTAGTTTCAGGAGTGTTATGTTGATATAACAACGTGACTGTATTTCCCTGAAGGGGTATGCAGTTGAGCATAATACCTCCATCTTTCAAAGAATGGAAAATTAAATGTTATTTCATTATCAAATATATATTTGGGACCACAATAGATACGTTCGAATAAGTTAAAAAAATATAAATTTCATTGTAGATATATCCTCGTTGCTCTAGTGGCTGCAGTTTCGACTACTGATCCAGAGTTAAGAGATTTGAATCCTGGACCTAGTATCTGTTCGTTTTTTGACTTAGAATTTCTAGTAGTAACTCGTAGTCTGGATTACTGCCCGGCGCATGGCAAATAGCCTAACACCTTATTCAATAGTAGGACCTGCACCGGTGAAAAGCGTAAATGTAATACACTTCTCTGTTAACCTATTCGGGGATTACAGGCATGATGTAACGTTCACTATAGAGAAACACATTTATGACTTTATAATAATAAAAAGTGTATAAATTATGAATATGTACTGACTATGACTTTAACCTCATTCATTTCGACAATAGACCCGTGTTCAAATGTAAAGAGATTAGAAGGATGATGATAAAAATTGTGTTGGTAATGTTAAAATAAAATTATGGTAGTCATTATTACGTTTGATGATTTTGGATAAAAATATGGACTATAAGTCGTTGCATAAACATAAAATCGGCATGAACCATAATTCTAATTTATATTAGGAATCGAGTTAAATAATGTGACATACGGCAAAAGTGGAAAAGACCAGTAAAAAAATACAAATGAGAGAACGAATGTGTAAGTCGCATTGACTAGTACAGTTCACGCAAGTTTTGTTAATAGGGAAACGTCACAAGTCCTATTAATAGGAGCGTCTATTGCTGACGATTTCGCAAGACGTGTTCCTTATGCTCTCGATGTATGAAACTGTGGAGATTTGTTTACTTTGCACCCGAGTACACATGATTGGGCAGATAGAGGTCGGCTTAATAATTTTCACTTTCGTTTAGGTCTCATTATACGTTCTGTATGTACTTTATATATGATATACATATGTCTAAGAATTGAATTAAGCCGGCTAGGCTCAGGTGCTCGCTGCAATCGGCGGGAGCTCATGAGGAAGGACCTCGCATAGGTCCGAAACTAATTGGGCCACCCTGAAAAACCACACGTGAGTCTAGCCGACTTCATTCTTAGACATGTGTAACACTCACGAAACATTTAACAATAAAATGATATACTTAATTTCCTCAAATAGGCCGGAGAAGCACTTATGAAGCATTATTAATTTATGTAGCAGTATTTGAGTCGGGTTGGAGAAAGAATACATGTCAACACCCCATACCGGGATATCGCGGTATCGTAAGAATCCGGCGCAGGCTAATATGTATAAGTACCCTCATTTAAATACCGTGGTCGCGTATGGCCAGCAGTAAGGCAGTGCATGAAGATACCTTCTGCGATTCCCAATCAACATGCTCAGCTTGAGGATTATGGCAAAAACCAGTCACGGAAGTCCTATGGCTAACAGTGAATTCAGACAGGATGATGATGATGATATGTATAGTGAAAAATATTTATTTGTATATAAATCGTACCTAAATACATCCTGTAAGCGACATGGTGACAATATTTAGAATGACAATATTTACAATGATGATATTTATAATGATGATGTTTATAATGATGATTTTTATAATGAAGATATTTACAACAACAATCAAATTTAAATTATATACAATGTATAAACCGCTGCTATAGATATAATAAACAATACACTCCTTTTCTTCAGAAAACACACAAGCACTTACTCGTATATGTAGATATGAAGGGATAAGTAACAGGCAAGTAAAGACACGTGAGGCGGTCAGAGTCACGTTTTAAGAAAGCCTGCGCGTCTGTGATACCCCAGAGACCGGCCAGAGATAAGATTAATGCTAGAATAAAGTTCCACTTAGAGTTAAACCGTTAAGTGACGATAATGTAGCAAAAAAATGATATGTACGAACAATGAAAGTAAAAGGTTTTAAACATAAACGAAAAGTTCGATTGAAACTTTGGAAAACGATTTCATTTTATGAGTTAAAAAGACTACTACTTTTTCTTACATATCCCACTTCTATTACAAATATCAAAATGTTTTGCATTTAAGTTAAATTGATTTCGCAATTTGTGTCCTTTTCTATCATAATTGATGGACATTTAATTTGTTTGAGAACAATTAAACTACAATTAATTTGTTAAATTGTAAACAATTAAATTGTTCAGGTTTAATTAATTAACAAACTGAATAAATTTTTATAGCTTTTAATGTAATTGAATCGAAATTAAACTTATAGATTGTTATTTATCCTTAATTCTTCATTACTTCATAATACAACAATTACCGCGCGTTGTTAGGTCACATTGTAACGCCGAAACGAATAAGGTCATAAGTGACAATTTTAAAATTAATATTTGTCAACAGGCCGCGTGAACAGAACAAAGAAATATCTCATTTAACACGCATTTGGCACGCTGTGCTACATTTGTTTCCATTTTTCAAAGATTTCAAAGCTGTATGCAAATGTTGATTTTTATTTTTTTAAACGAACTAAAATTAAGAAAAGGATGAATATGCTTGAATTATATATTTAATATTTGAGATTGTGGTTGTGGTTTAAAAATTATTTTGAAAATAGCAACTAATTAACAAATGTCCACGTTCGACGAAACCCGACCGGTGAAAATTAGGTTCATTACCTAATTTATGCTATTCTTTTAAAAAAAAGCCAACATAACGAAGATAAATATGCACGTACGAAATGTCCCAAATGCCGGCGATTGCCTGTTGTATAATAATTCATGAGAAATGTGCAAAATATACAAAACTGCCCTAATATTTTCTTCACATACAAATTGGGGCTTCAAAAGAGCAAGAAAAACGCTCCCACACGCCCAATTAGCGAACTGCGCACAATCTTGCTGTTTTATTTCTCGCCTCAAAGTTCTCCGTATACTCATACATACCAATACCTGGCAAATTTACATATCTTTTGTACGTCTACTTCTTGTTCACGTTCCAATTCAAAATTAGTAACAGCCTAGTTGTTATGAATTCAGCGATTTCAATCCGAGGGTATGGGATTCCAATTCCCAACTTTTTTTGTCCCCTTTCGTCTCTCTCTCTCTATAGTCTCTAACTCCAAGTTGAATAGCTTTTCAAGAACGTATCGTCACGCTTGTTATCCCTAAAGAGGTAGTCAGAGGAGTGTTCTACATTTCCACGTTCCTACAAAAAAAGGTGGTGAGTAAGCCTGTTATAACATACCGGTTACGAATCCATACTCCAAACTTCTAGTAGAAACTTTTTCTAGACAAACTAAGGTAGAAAACTTCAACGTAGTACCCAAACCGGGACTCGAATCGAAGACCTGGTGAACAGCCGTCGCACTTACAACCAGTTGTAAAGCGAGGTAATATTTTTATAATAAATATTGTTGACAATTTATGGTCAGAATTGAGTGTTCAAAACAAATTATAGACTTTGTTGTCCGTCATAAGTATTAATGTCACGAATCAGCTTGTTTATTAACGCTTCGAGTGTGTCAAATGAATGGAAAATTCATTGCTATTCAACACGTCACCAATTAGTCTGAGTGGTATCCACTCTTGTATTTAAGCGTGCCTATTTTTATAAAATTCGATTCATGTAAACATTTACATTTAATTGTGGTCTCTATGAGAACATAAATAAAATATATTCCGTTTCTAGTATGTCCTGTAACGTAAGACATTTTAGAACGAAATCTTAGATTATTCTTACAACCGGCGCCCGCGTGCCCGTATGACAAGAAGAGAATGTAGGAGCACATCAGGCCTCTAAGGATACAGATATTTGGCGCTCGGTGAACTCTGATTATTCCCTTAGGGATCTAACGTGACGATATACATATTTACAATGAAATCAATAGTAATACCTCAATAAAAACTATAAATAAAAGTAAATACCCTAGTTCTAAGTGGACTAGGACTAGTTCTAACCGATAAACGCTGAGGCAGAATTTTCAAGTGAAATAATACTTCACATACTTTCAAAGTGGCGCGCCAAAAGAGACTGGAAAGAGCCCCAAGTCGTCCAATTACCGAACAGCGCTTAAGCCTCCGAAGATGCCATTATTTACACACGAACACTTCTGTGTGGTGCAAAATAAGTTTGTTTATTAATGATTCTTCATTCTCTATGTTTTGTGACCGGATTTCCTGTTGAATCCTGTATTTACACGACTGCCATAGTAAGTGACAGCTAAAAAAAATGTGAGTTAAGTGGATAGTAGTCACAAGTGAATGCTATTGTACATAGTCATCTGCAAACATTTTCAAGTAGGAGGACAGTTGGTACCAGTTACTTGGACAATCTTTATATTGTCCAATTCTTTGTTTTATGATTGTACGATAATTTATTATTCGATGACACAAAATCGGTGAAAACCAAACCAGAGGTTACCAATATTCTTAGCGTCGGATGGTTTAATAGATATCGGACATAAAATTAAAAGTTTTAATAAAGATGTTTGCAGCGTTTTGTCATTAAGTTAGGGGAAACTTCATGATAGCAAATAACGTTATACAAACGGTCTCTGTTTGTGAACTATGATCATTATCTTTTATATTTTTCCAGTATTGTGTCTGATTGCCTCTTAGAATAAAAAGGGATAGATTATATTTTGGCAAGTTGACCAGTACAGGAGATTTGTAGGGGTCCGCTGAACAAACAGATAATGTATTAATGACACCCAGGCATAAAATTACTAAACTATTGTCATTGCAACCTGAAGACAACTATGTATATGCAAGCAGAAGAATAAAATGAAAATATCTACAACAACTTTCACATCCGAAGATGACAAGAACTTTTAAGTTCTCTTCACGTTTATAGACGTGAATGTAGTTTGAAAACTACTCTCATGCTTGTAAATGCTCCAAAGTAAATTGTTCCTCGAAAAATATATTGTTCCCTAAGCTCATGTGTAGCTAAGCATGTACGACTACTTACTTGAGATACATAATAAGAGTCGCAATCAAGAAATTAGCCTGACGACCCGCCTGACTTTATCAACGTACATTGACGTACTCACAAAGGTTATTTCTCAAGGTTCACAAATTTCAAGCATTTGCTTAATATGTTCTATGCTTTTAAGAATTTTGTCCAATACTCGCAAAACTGCGGTGGAGTACGCTTTAATAAATGATAATCTAAATTGCTGATAGTCCGTGTCATCTTATTTGTTTGTTAGAGCAGAAAATGTTGAATCTGTATAATTGCATGGTCTGAAGTAACCAGGTCTGTGGGCCCGTCCGTCAGACGTCTACTGCGGTTGCACGGCTCAACCATTGAACCTATTTTCACAAATTTTCGCATAATTAATAATTCGTTAATTTATATATTTGTAGAATTAAACAGTTGTTGCTTTAACTGCATAATGTTTTCATAATACAAAGTATGTAATTCGTAAAATATATGGTCATCATTATACCGACTGTTATCATTTGGTACGCCTGAGGTTAATTAGTAAACCTTTATTATTATGACGGTACCGCAATAAGCAGTTACAATGTATAAGCAAGTGTTAGAATGACCAATTTTTATTTTAATACAACGTAAATGAGCTATTGAAGGAAACGTATGTTATTAAGCGTAATTGTAAAAATATATTAGAACATAAATGGAGCAGTAAAGAAAGTGTTACAGCTTACAGTTATACAACGCAGGCACGTGTGGGCGGTCGCTAGGGTTGCCACAAGCTTACGAATATTTAAAAATAGGCAAAAAACCATTATCTCACATGATAACTCTAAAGATAAATAAATTCTTGTATTATTAAATATAAGGCTTGGAAACCGTTAGTTATTTCTTGATGGCAAGGGATATATTATAAATAGGGCATCAGTTTTTGTTACATATTAAATTTTTAGGTTGTATAAAACGTTATTTCAGTTAACTTACTGTGGTTCTTAAATAAAATAGTGACTTGAGGTTAGCCTAAAAGCACTTTTGTGACTTTTAGAGTTAAATAATGCAGTTAAGAACACATCCACAACCAAGCATATTATAATATCAGTAACTGGTCATCTAAAGATACGACGCAACCGACTAATAGAGCCTTGTAGGTATTAACTAAGTAATACATTATAACATGTATATGGCTGGCAGCGGTTGAATGCGACGATCTGAAGATCGTGCTCAGTGGCGTGCTATTGGAGAAGCCTATGTCCAGCAGTGGACGGGCAAAGGCTGATGATGCCAATTTCCTAAATATTTATCTATAAGTCTATAGGGGCTAAATATCATGTGATTGTTTGCTAGTTATATGTAAAATATATTCATAACGTACTCGTATGTGACGAAGTATCACACGGACGGATTAAAACGACTCGATTGATCACGCTGATTTTTTGTTGTGTTTATAATTTTCAGGGAGAGGTAACAAAATGTTTGGGAAATCGGTAAAAATTATTGAATTTATTTATGTTATTTTTAAATACAATTTTTTTACTTTATGGTTTTTGAATTTTATTCATAACGACAAAACTATAATTGACAACCCTACTTACGAAGAATCTGCCGAGCGCCCAATTAGTGAATAGCGCAATAGCTGTGTGGCTCTGCAGGCGAGATCGTTTTGTTCCACACTTGTGCAACAGAGGCGACTTCTTTCTCATCTTTTCTTCTCTATTTTTCTTCTTTTGTTTGTTAAATGCAACACTTTTCAAGTCTCGCGAAGTATTGTTATTGTGTATTGTAGGATTTTTAAGACCGTATTCAAAATTAATTGTTTTGTTTATATGTACATATATGTATATAGAAATAATAACTTTTAGAACTTTTATAATATAATATATATGTATATAGGAATAATAACGTTTCGAGGTTGGAATTGAGAAATTGTACGATGTTTGATTTATTAACTTGCCTATATACTTGTACTGTGGTAAGTGACGTGACGATATAAAATGCGTAATTAATATTTAATCTCCATTAATACATATTGATAAATCTATCCATAATTGTAATAAAAGCTGAAAACAGTACTGCCCTCAAACTCTTCAGCTTTATTCTAAAATCCAACATACTACGTTACAAGTACATCGTCTTAGAGAATCTAATTAACAAGTACTAACTCTACATTACATGCTCTAAAATGCAACTTATAAACTTATCTGGTGTTAATATATCGCAAAATACACAATTGTATCTGATAACAGATAATATATCAATGCTATCTGACGTCAATAAAGACGGAT
>DWDU01002627.1:0-12509 GCA_018245575.1 Jemadia suekentonmiller
TGGTGAAACGTGGGAGTGTTCTACACTCCTCTGCCTACCTCTTCGGGGATTACAGGCGTGATGTTACGTTTAAAATATTAAGTTTTCTAAGTACGATCACTACTTACGAGCTTAGGTTGCTAATTCAAAGATATTTATACCACTGACGTGTTGTTTGATACCTCAGACGGTTTTAGCCATATTATAAATAACGCAATTTCAGTCGAGTGTCAAAATATTCTGTTCTGGCGTGAACTACAAAAACACCACGTATACATTGATTTTTCTTACAAATCGATAATTTTCACACTTGTAATCAGTATGTTTTGCCCCAGTATTAAAGATGCGGTAACGGATCATTGACCCGATTCAAGAGACTTCCGTCCTGATAGCTGTAACAGAACTTCAAGGCATTTGGACTTTGCTAATTGCGAATTGAAGGACAATAAAAAAGACTTATTTCATAAATGAAACAAGTGACGATGGTTCCGTGACGAGCATCGTAAATTTTGTGACTTACAAAGCTGGCGCCTTACTCCACGTTTATGTATATTCTTCACATCAATGCCGAATCAAATTCGTTTTGTTCTTTATTTATTACTTACTTTGTTTACAGCGTCGTAACAGGCGAAGGAATAATTCTATTCTATTTGTCTAAGATGTTTGTGACATATCAGAGACATTATTAGTACTCTGTCGTGTCTCCCTACCCTACGAGGGGCCTAATATAATTGTATAGTGATAAAATAAAGTTATCATAATAATTACTTGCATTTACTTGCATTATTTGTATAAAATCGTCAATGCGGTATACAATTGTTCTTTATCAACACAATTCCATTCGACGATGCCTGATAATGATAAAGTGTTCAAATAGAACTTAACATTACTCATTGAGTTAGATAGCATCGGATGTTGAGTGTTATCAAGTAACCTGAAACAACTCTATGTACTGTGCACGCACTAGCCGCTGTAATTCACTTACTAACCGAGGTACAAGCGGTTAAAATAAACCTATTGATGGCCAGCGAGGCTGGAATAGGCCGTTATTGTTGGTAGTCACGCGAATTTGAGCCCCTGGATGCTCGATAACAATATACTGATTGAAAATAAGTGTCTCTTAGTGCCATTAAGAACATCTCAAAGCCTCAAGTCGGTGGATGGGACTGATTTGTTTTTAATTTATTTTTTTAATGCACTCTCCTAGATAACCGTAAGTTTCGCGCCTTTTAAAGCTTAGCTTTCTTTTAGTAGAAAAGACACGATAATAGGCTTCACAAGCAAACAATGGAATTGAAGTAGCCCCTTGTAACTCTTCTAGGCTTGTTCAGACGACTGAAAAAAAACGGGGAAATGTTCAAATTAACGAGCTGTTCGTCGCTTTGTCAAGAAAAAGAGCAAAATTAGTTACATGTTAACATTCGTCATATCTCGGATATAATATTCTCTATTACCAATATAGAATATAATAATCGCTTGTACTATACCTAAACCATGAAAAAAATACGTACCTACATCTACAAGTGTAGTATACATAAGTATACCTATATTTATATGTGTAATAGCTGATACTGCAAACGTTCTGTCATATAAATTATATCTATTAAGTATTTTGGTAATTCATTTAAAAATAAAGGTTCTATTGTGTCTTTGAATGTTTTAAATACCTGCCAAAAACACAAAAAATCTCAAAATAATCTATCAAGCCCTTTCAGAGGACTTTGACGACTAATACTCTGATATGAGATTGTTAAATGTTACATTTAGTTTATGAACAGTATGGTTACAATAATAGACTCTTTTCGAGCCTATTTCAGAACCTGATGGCCGTGTCTTCCAAGATATTCATTGTGAATCCAATGAGATTTTTTTTTGTATGCATTTATAACTAAATGACCTTTCTATTTGTTCACAGATGGATGGCTCCCGTGAGTCTCGCGATCCACGCCCCGGGTGACGACATGGTGCCCACTGTGGACAGCATCAGGTACCTCCGCGACTGCCTCGGCAACGACCTGATCCGCCAGTTCGTCACTTTCCACGTTTTCTTCGCCAACAAACACATACCCAACAAGGTTGGTATTTGCTCATCTAGACACAATTATAAAACAAATCGGTATCTACATCGTGTGCGATAATTACGATAATGTATCGTCATCAGTTATTATAAGTTATTTTAAGCTATTCACTTGATAAATGATATATTAGTAAAGTCCTTAAAAATTCAGATGGTTATTGGCGATAGGTACATGTTGAACTGTACAGAACTTTCATTCCTTTAATTATGGCGGAGACGACGCCTCGGCAAATGTAGTGTAGAACGCCCTCCAGCTAGGTGGTGATCGATATATGCAAATTGGATGGCATCGGTTGTATACGAAGACTTAAAGGTCGAGCTCAGTGGCGTGCTGTTGGAGAGTACTATGTCCAGCAGTGGGCGGGAATAGGCTGATGATGATGATGAATTATGATTACATCATTATCATATATTTTTGGTATCTCAAACAGTTTATTGCAAAGACAATAATAGATTTTCAATTTTGATTTCATTTTAGATTCCAGATCCAGAAGTCTTCCTCTCGACTCCTTTCAACTGCACAACCAAGCCACCATACAACGTCAACGCAAGCACTACATACATGAAAATCAAGAGTCTATTGTATCCGGTGAATGTTGCCAGAAACATCGCTCGGGATGCCGCACTGACTCACTTTGTGCTGCCGTCGGACATAGAACTGTACCCGAGTCCGAACCTGATACCACGGTTTTTGAACATGATCGCAAGAAACGCCAAGCCACTGAACACTTCGCAAAACCCAAGAGTTTTCCCGATCAGTATATTCGAAGTTGATGCCAAAGTTCGAGTGAGTTCATTTTGCTTTCTTGTTCGTTTTTTAAATAAATATTTAACATAACAACACGCAAATCGCTTGAGGAGTGTAGTACAGGCCATTAACCAGTTATGTTTTATTTCCGACCATGAATTAGGGGCTCTGGTCTAGTCTAAGAAACTTAGTTTCTTAGCTACTACTGAGATATTCGAATTATAAAAACCCCAGAATAGTTTGCCCGACTCGGGTACCGAACCCAGGACCTCTAGTTCGCAAGCACTGGTCCACCGCGGCTGTCAACATTTACTAAATGCTTCAAACAAAAAGAGCTATTTATTTGTCCATGGATACCGAAATTCATGGAAGTTCATGTAACTGTTACAGTCGATAAAACTATTACGAAAGTAGTTGCCGAGATGCGCTCTTTCCGGTATGCATAACACGTTATTTAAAATGCCAGCAGTCGAATGGCCGTAAAAAAGGAGAGATACTGCATAATAAATTACAAAGTAAATGGTTCCCGTCTGTTCACGTGCGCGGTTAAATACTCTGCCTCGTCTGTAACCATTACGACCTTTTCACCATCATTCAATTGTCAGCGATGTTCTTTTCCAACGCGAACTATTATAATTAGTTACGATTAAAAACTACGCTATCAAGTTTGCAAATGACGCTACTGTTTTTATCGAGTGGTTTTTTAGAGGGTTATTTCACTGATGAGGTTATCTAAGGGGCTCAGTATACATAGAATTGTTATCTGCTCTTGTTGTATCTAAAATGATTTTCGGACAATCCTTACCTATTTATAAATCTACATTAACGATAACCGCAATAATAAATTTTTATATCTTTATTGTGGCTAAAACGAACAATTTAAAATAGTGTTGTACATTGATCACGAACTAAATTGTATTAAACGTATTGTTGATAATTGCTTATTATATCGTACTTTTGTACCTATACTGTGTACATTTCTTATATTGATTGTAATATTAGTACCCAACAC
Source organism: Jemadia suekentonmiller (assembly GCA_018245575.1). Lineage (NCBI taxonomy): Eukaryota > Metazoa > Arthropoda > Insecta > Lepidoptera > Hesperiidae > Jemadia > Jemadia suekentonmiller. Next base: position 3,817 of record DWDU01002627.1, read on the forward strand.
TACTTTTACCACTCACCTTGTGGATACAGAAACAATCAAAAGTACATTTGTTTACCGTCCAATATCGACCCAGACTGTTTAAAATACAAGTATGAGTCGTACAAAAAAGTCTTGGCACAGTACTCCACATTAAGTGAGTCGATTTATCCTTCAAGCGCCTTCTAATGGACATAACACTTTTATTAGGCTCGATTTATTTATATCTAACGAAAGTACCATAAAATCGTTCACAGAAATAGGCAACATAATTCGTTGATTCGACATTTCGGTAGCCATACGATAAAAACTTAAATTTCACCTTTAAACTTATTCAAGAAACTATGTTAGTATTGGATCAACCTTGCAATGTAGTATTTAAAAAAAATTAAAAATAAAATACAATAATTTTTTCCAACATCGTTATTTGAAACGAGAGCAGTGGGTGCTCTTTTTGAATTTAAAAAAAAATCACACTGCAGACGCACCTATTGTACGAATGCACAATTTGGATTAGCGCCAAAATGTTGAAAATAATTTTAGGCTAACATCGGCAAGTTTCCACGGGAACGATTTTGAAACTTGTTTCTTTCAGGTGCCATCGAATAAGACGGAACTGCAAGCGATGTTGGCCAAGAAGACTGCCATACCGTTCCACAAGTACGTGTGCCCCAACTGCCACAACATACCTCAGGGTCAGCAGTGGATGTCTGCGGCGGAAACGAATCGTAAGCACCCACGGCCCACTTTTGCAAATTGATCGTCTATAATTTGACGCGCGTCACGGAACATGATCGACTGGTTTAATTCCAATTTTGAATTTCGTGCTACGTGTTGAATGAGTTGGTATTGACGTCTTCTGACATTCAAACTGCGATATATTAAATGCTCGCTATTCAAAATTCCTTACATAATTTCAAATTATTCGATATGATATTTATAACACGAAGTTCTGAATATATGTAATTAATAACTTATTTATCCACATTTCCGTAAGTCAAGGAATCCATATTGAATCACACTGCTGTTAGCATTGGGCCTCATAGTTTCGATAAGATCCATATTATACTTTGTAATATTATTGATTTTAATTTGTTACGCAGCAAAACAATTTGTAAACCAAAAAAGCCGTATTTACACGACTCCTTGCCAAAATATTTGCGTAATTACAATGACGTTCGACCTAAATATGTCTGAGCGGGAATTGAAAAACGTGCATCCATCAGCAATATAGCGCGAACAAGAAACTGTGCCTCGTTTTCGCATATCTAATTGCGACGCAAAGGCAATTAATCTCCCCGGTGTTAGTGTCGTGCGCTATTTATGCTGAGGCAGTATGGCGTGGCCGTCGTATGGGGCATTCTAATTGTGTATTATGGTTCATTGACCGCGCCTTGCAGCCCGTTCTCAGGCGGCCGGCTTAGAGACTTCTTACGCCAATTTACAAAATTGCAAGCCGCGTGTGCCTCGCTTCTAACTGTCACCTGCTTGTTTTGAGAGTTCACTCGGTGACGTCAACATGTGTGTATGTTAGACGGTCGTAGACAATGTCTAAGTGGAGATAATGTCTAAACAGTATTTATGTTCCGTTTAAATGTTTAAAGATGGAAATGAATTGAATGCGAAAGAACCATTCGCTAGTTAAAACAATAAATACTTAAAAATAATGCAAGCGGATTAGGAGTTTGATTCATAAAATAAGTGCACGGTATAATTTAAAAACTTTTGCACTCAAATTCAAATATACTGTTCGATGTCAGACAAATTTTTTCACAGTACTTTAGTAGTGTTTATTTCGCCCTATAGCACACGAAACATTTGCATGCTTAAGCTACTTATATCAGTATCTAGATGCATGTTTAACACGTAACCGTTAGCGTAACTAGATGCGTGTTTAACACAACTGAAGATAATTGAGCCGGGCGTTACAGGAGGATGCATACCCACTGTGTGTGTAATACATCTACATACTCCGTTTATTAAATGCGGAACGTTGAAAAAAAAACTTATACTTAAATGTGTCTCCTTTCAGAAATGGACGTATTTCACGTAGGTAAGCGACGGGGTAAATTTGTTCACTGGGAGCCGATCTTTATTGGGACGCACCAGGATCCACACTACGATGAGAGGCTAAGCTGGGAAGGCAAGAAGGACAAAATGACGCAGGTAATTGATAAATGCAAACAACTCATTGCCCTTATTTAGCAGATTGTAAATAATGCACTTTTATCTCCAATAAATTGCACAGGCAAAACATGGAGGTAATTTCAATTTTCTTCTTCTTCTGACTGCCTCGTTGGTCGTGTTGGTAGCAAGTGCGACTGCCGATCGGGTGGTCCTGGGTTCGATTCCCGGGTCAGACACTACTAAAATTTTCTAATTCAGATTTTCTAGTAGTGGCTCGGAGTCTGGATACGTGCCCGATGCATGGCAATAGGCTCACCACCTATTCCTACCTCTTCGGGGATTACAGGTGTGATGTTACGTTGTCTTCTTTGTACCCCATCGATGGGATTTACAAAAGCCATAAAAGCAATAACATATCAATATAATTCTCACATTCATGAATATTTATACATTATCATATATTGTATATTTCATAACCTATATATTGAATGATATTAAGTTAACAACTTAACCTTTCAGGGCTACGTCCTCTGCGTCCAAGACTACGACTTCATGATATTGAACAACGCCTTCCTCATCCACAAGCCGGGCATCAAGCGGTACGTGAAGAACGCGAAGCGCGACGCCATCGCCGGCCGCCAGTCGGCCTTCGTCAAGAACGTCGTCATGCCGGAGCTGAAGAAGCTGTTCGGCGCCAGGAGCGGCTGCGCGCTCTAGCCCTCCACGGAGAGGCTGGTCGACGAGGACCGGAGCGTCGTCGGAGTGACGTCGCAAACCCGGTCGTAGCATTGTTGCGTCGAGTTGAAGTGTATCAGTGTAAAGGACGTATTGGAAATTGGTTTTTGGTAAAATTTCGTTAGCGAAGAACTCTTATAGGAACAGTATTCGTTCATTGTTGTAAACATTTTCAGCACGCCAGCACGTATTGGGTACATGTATCAATGGTTTTGTAATAAATACCTATATATATTTTCGTGCGTTCACATAACTTTTCAAGAGCCACGTTGTAATCTTCCGAAGATTAATGTCGCTAAACCACCCACTTCGCTCGTCAGTGACGATATAATGGTGAATTAAAAATACAGTAAGTGATAGTAACAATAGTCAGTTATTATCAAACAGCACTTCAAGTTGTCGAGTTCTCGAACATTCTTATGTAAATAACCATTGAACCGTGTGTGACGGAAGAGCATCGACGCGCTCCGCGTCGCGCCGCGCGGTCGTGTCGCAGGGTCGCTGAATAGTCCGCCTGAATTTTCGATATTTTACAGACGATTGTGTCGTGTCACTGTACGGAATTGAACATATCATTAAAATGTATTCTAAAAACAATACTTTGAGGCTTTAAATCCGCCGTCTCCAACCGGCAGGGTTGTAGAGTGCCTAACGATATACGACCAAATACTATTGTTATTAACACCAGGATTGTAAAGTTTATACCAAATGTTTGAATTGGGGTCAATAATAGACTGTCTTATATACCGAGGGCCTATATTAACCCTTTAGACGTCCCAACACTTAGAAACATCTAGAATAAAATCACCCATATTTGGAACTTCGTTTGATTTTAGCTTTAGTACTTGTAAATATTCTTTAAGCGTTACATTTCCCGGTTTGGCTATAGTTAAGAATGTACTTGACCCTACATTTAAGTACTTCTTTTCATAACAAACTACATATATAATTATTGAATAATTGTATCGATAACGCAATTTTCGAATGTGTGTACATAATTTATACTTATATCAACTTGCATATAAATTATATAAACTTGCAGTCGTTGTAAGCATGATTATAAATCTCATCATTATATTATTTATAAGCTAATTTTTATATCGTAACATTTACAAGTGTGATCTGCTTAATATAATAAAAAAATAAATATTTTTAAAACGTATAATTAATTATGTAGGAGTATATGATTAAATGAAAGCTGGATTCCTGAATTGCATTTTAATCGACATAATCGTATATGTATCTTGTAAGGACTAGATATAGTTTGTGTTATGGATGTAAGTCACTATATTAATTTAATTAAAAACGAGTGCGAGCCCGAGTCGGATAGACTTTTATAGCGTAGCTGTAATTCACCATAATTGTACGGTGCGAAGTTGTGTAGGAAGCTGTAATCAAGTAATGATCTCGTCTTTAAAGACATCCGGTTCATATTTAATTGGACTTGAAGTGACAGCCCTATTAGAGCCCCCGTGAAAATCTCCCCAAACGAGATACCGAGGCCTCCATAAACACCAATTTTAGCCACTATGAGAAATTCCTCAAACGAGATAAAATAATGTAACAAACCTTAATGTGTACCCAGAGGCGACAACTACATTATCTTCGGTTTAATTAAATCGTCATAAGCGATTGATTGAGTGCGGGATTGTATTAATTTAAAGGCAATGTCTAATTGATTAGGCTTCTTTAACTATAACAGGACTGATGTTACCGCTGTTGGTTATAAAGCTTGTTTTCTAACTAATCAAAATATATTCGCTACATATAACGTTGCTTACTATTATCGAACTATATTTCCAAGATAATAATAACAAATGCTATTGGTCCTTTGTTTCCCAACCTGCTTATCCAACGTGGGGGATGTGGGCAAAAAACTTATAATAGGGCACAAGGACGCTCATTAAGGGCGGTCTTACTTATGATAATGATCATTACTTTGTTATGGTAACAGTGATACAAGTGAAATGAATAAAACAATTTGTAATGTTTATATTTAACTTTAGCTGCCTAAGTATGTGTATTCGTATATAGTATGATGGGCCTTATTGTATGTGTATTTTAATTGTATTATTGATACATTGTATTTTATAAATTAATGAATGTACATTCATACACCAGTGATTAAACTCACCACGTTCGATAATTAGTTTTAAGCGATCATTTAATTAGTTTAGTTTTCTTTTTAAATATCGTATATTCAGCTATCAATTCCAGTGACTTATGCTTTGTATAAATTATTTTATTAATTTACTTATACATAATTCTTATGTAATACGTTTCTCGTTATAATTTCTGAGAGATACCATCCATTATTTTAATTAACTTTGAACAAACGAACATTGAACATCTGATACATATTTTATTTAAGTAGCCACAATGTTTGACACAATATTATTTTTTTCAAATATTTTGACGTATATGGTTTGTCCTAATTAATTGACAGCAGTTGCGAGATTCGTGTACGCGAGATTATTTCTTACTAGTTCAATTTCCATAGGTTTATTTTAGTTGTAATTAATAGTAAATAAAGGGTGATTGGGTTACGGTATACGCATGTGGTGAGTTTTCACTTGTAGGCAACGTATGCCCTTTAGTTCGTAGCCGCATGTGCAAATGTATCGCGGTGCGGACGTTTACTAAAATATATTTATCGATGCGTATCGTCACAAACATAAATATACTATACCCACATTAAAACTAGATGCGTACGAGCGTAAAAATATTATTTTTGTAAACGCCTTTTAAAATTACTTTTAAATTCCGACACGTCATGATGTTTGTGTTTCGGTCAATAAATAGTTTCGAAATTAAATTTGTCTTCGTGCATTTATTTTATCTTGCCATCGACAAATAAATATTAAAGTTCCTGATATAAATCTGCTCCAAATAGTGTATTTATGTTCGTGACTGTACTAGTTTTATAAGTAGGAAAGTATATTATCTTGGTATGTGAATATTTCATACGAATCTACATGCAACGTGTATTCAAAATTAAAATATCATAAAAGTGTAATGAATGTTTTATTTTCTCTTTTACAAATTTCCATTTCGTCTTTTTTAAAAAGGTAAAACATTTACAGGCGTGACGTTACGTGCGTGTGTAAAATATTTCATAAATTGAATAAAACTTCAAAACTAAATAACCAGTCGACAGTGTAAGGTTAAAACTTGCAGGTAAGAAGAGTAAATATAACGGGGACATTCAAAGAATAGGTATGTAATAAACTTAAATGGCTGGTTATTGATTATTTTTAAAACGTACAGTAAAATTGTATCTAATGAATGACAGATACATGATAGCCCTCCAAATGTGATGAATGAAAAATGAAAATATCCCTCCAAAAGAGTTGCAAAGTCGCCAATTTTTTTATATACAGACGATCTCGATACTAAATACTCTTAAAAAGAGTGACTAACATAATTAAAAAAATTGCAAATAAGCCATAATAATAAAATGTGCCTCGTATGCATTATAAGCCTGTGAGAAATAGTAAGTGTTCAGTTGAATGCACAGTTAATTTACATACTGAAGTAGGTGTCAAAGTTAATATATAATTAGCAGACGCTGCATATTAATGTCCGGTTAGTTCGTGAAATCTGTTGAAACAACAGTTATTAGACAACATATTGCATTATGTCACAAAGAGAGAGCTTCATGCGAACATCATGTAGCTCTCCCTTTATTGTAGGATCTCTTCAACATTACCACTTTGCTATGACAGGTGTTACATAGTATTAATGATCCGATGCGGATGATATTTTTTTGTATACCAGAAATAAAAAACAATTAGATGTTTAGGTGCTATATATTTTTAAATGAGGGATTATGAGATCCTTGTCTACCCATCAAGTTTCAAATAGCTACCTATGTGTGTCACAACTTTTAGGTTATCCAAAATTATAGTTATATATATTCTATATTAAATGAGGAAACAATTACTTACGTTAGGTAATACGTTACATTAATAATATTAAACATTTTTTTTCCGAGCACTATTTTGTTAAGTTTTTTATACACTATTAATTTTTTAACTAGTTATTAAGTCACGTAAAACATTGTGACGTCATGTAACCTATCCTTAACATTGCGCTTGACAATTCAGTAAGTCGTTTAAGGTCATTTGGCTCGACATACTTATAATTAAAAATTAAAAACAAAAATAAGAACATTTATTGCAGGAAACTCCCATTACTGATAAATTTTTATTGTTAAAACAAACTGTCGAGAAATTGAATAAATATACAGTTTTATATTATTATATCAAATAATTTAAAAGTATATCAGCTTTAGTTTATATTCAAGTTAAATACTTATCACAACTAAACCGGACCAAACAATTTGATAAAAATATCGTGGAATACTTAACGATCTATCACTAGGCGATCGATAACTAGGCAGCTGATAAACTATACATATATACTTAGGAATATACAGTTAAATATTGTTTATACTCCCGAACTCTGAACAATTATTCTCATCACCCAAAATTCGTAATCTGTTGGAATCAAACCCACGACCCTCGGCCCAGCAGTCCGGTTAAACATCCACTGAACCAACGGGTACCTACTAATAAATATACATCAAGTACATCTTGCTCACTGCGATAAAGAAATGTGTATGTGTACTTAAACGTATATTTAAACAGATAGGCATAATGTAGTCTACGTCGACTTCCGCGAGACGAATTGTACATATGAATTGAAATTAACTCCAACAAGGCTATAACGCATTATCATAACAGAGTTATAACTTCTATTTATTGTAAAGCACCGATTCGAGACGAAACGTGCACACAATTTTAATTAAAACGATGAGTAATCAAAACCACGGACAGTAATAGAAAAAATTGTTTTTGGGTGACCTAACGATTTCGACTCAACTACCTCAGTTATCTTCTACCAAAGGAGAAGGGCGGTATGCTTACGTTTACGTCTCCGAGCCACTAATAGAAAATCTGAATTAGAAAAATCAAATATGTAGTTCCGAACTAGGGATTTGAAAACAGGATGTCTTGATCGGCAGTCGCGACGACCAACGAGGCAGGCAAGCTTGCTCAATGCTAGTGTTCGTGATGATGAAGAGCATGTAGTAAGTAAATAGCCATTTAAAAACTTACTTTATGACGAAAATTAAATATATTGGCCATTGTTTACCAGAATGAGAGTTCGTATACAAGTTCCTACACTGTCCGGAAAAGAATTACAAACCATTACAAATGGGTATCCCTCTGTTTTTTTTTAAATTTATTTTTACAAAGTTGATTCATTATGCGATGGCGCTCTTTTCGAGAGGCTATGTCCAGGAGTGGACTAATATCGGCTAATGATAATGATTCATTTCGCTAATGTATTCACATACAATTGAATGGAATTACATTGGAACAGATGCGAAAAACTAAATTACAGTAACATTTATGAAGACGCGTCGAATACAAATCAGCGAGCGAAATAAGGAAATACCTACATTTGAGTACTTGGTGTTGGTGGAATTTTTGTTATTTTATTTATAGATACTTACGATTACTTTACGTGTCATGAGTCAAATTTATGAAGCTTTGAAACTGTTTGGTTAATGGAAATCCCTAAATGTTTTGACAGAATTGAATTTTTATATCGATTGAACACCGATGGGATAAATTGGAAACAAAAAAAAAATATTATGCGAACAAAATTTACCAATGAAATTATAGAATTTGTAGTTTTTCACTCATTAATACTAAGAAAGATTCATGATTTGAGAAAGAAATCCATAAACGACAAGTTTATTTATGTTAAAATAAAATTACGTAACATCACGCCTGTAATCCCCGAAGAGGTAGGCAGAGGAGTGTAGAACACTCCCACGTTTTCAC
>DWDU01002628.1:0-12507 GCA_018245575.1 Jemadia suekentonmiller
ACACATCACGTCATTATCATCTAGCCGTTTCCGTCTGCTGCTGGACATAGGCCTCTCCAATAGCATGCCACCGAGCTCGATTCTCAGCTTTTCCTAGCCGGAAGAAGTCGCACGCTACGTTCTCCAAGGCATGGTCTTATGATGTCACTTTTAGTGGGAGAAACCGTACAACAACGTAAATTGAGAGTGGGTCGTAAAAGTGATTACAGGATATAATGGAAAGGATTAATAAATAAATCAAAGAAATATGAACCTTATAACTTAACTTAAAATAAATTTGGATGAAAATAATTTACACATGCAGTCGAACTTATAAATGTATTATATGTATGTACTATATACACAAATATAAGTTTCAATAAATTTCAATAATTTTGTCGAAGTTCAAAAAGGGATCTTTCACCATTTGTATTATTATTTTTGTGAACCCTTCTAATATCCCATTGTCGAAAACAGATCTCATAGAATGAAAAGGGTTAAATCTCTACTCTCTCTTACTGGTCAACTGTGAACTTAATTTTTATTTTAAAAATGCACGAGACTATCAAATCCGGTCATTTCGTAGGTATTTCAATCTTAGACTTAAATTTTCTATAAAATTTTAGTTATTGTTAATTACTATCTGTTTTTCATGTTGTTTAATAATAATTTTTACTTTTTTTACGCTTAATATTTAGATGACTCATGTTGTGTCCATGTGTGCTTACAGATGCAATGAAAATTTATGAAGGGATGTTTAGGAACTGAATAAGTCAATAAAAAAAACATGTTAATAGTTAATTAGTATTATATTTTACCTTTATGTGCCAAATACAAACCTATAGAAAGTTACAAGGGAAAACAAAAGAAAACATGTAGACTAGCGTGAATATAAGCATTCAACAAATTTTAATGAACTAATTGCAAAGTAACATGCTAAATTATTTATGAGTAGATAGGTATGTATATATACAAAACTGTCTCGTTATAATCTCAAAGATGTAGAATCCAATCCAAGAAACCTTTCTTGTTTTTTTTTTCTTTTTGGTCACAATATAAAATTACTAAGACCGTTAAAATACGTAAGATGAGGTGTGAAAGAAATAACATAATGAAGAACTTATATTTTTTATTTGTAACTTGTAAGTATTTTTTATTTTAAGTGCCCAGACCACTGACCTTAGTACACTTCTGTCGTTCATTACACGTCATATTTTGTTTACAGGTTGCAAAGTTAAAAAATGCTTAATTAATAGCAGAGACACTTTTTTTGAAGAAAACCTAACAATAGTAAATAACGCACAGAACTTGGTGATTTTAAAGAAAAGTAAAGTACATATAAAAAAAATTGAATTTTTACCTGTGATTTCCCCAAAAATGTCGCGTTGACGTGGCCAGATAGCGATTTTTTTTTACTAGAATCTGGAAAGAATGAGCTGCTACCTATCAAATATGCTTTTTGTAATAAAGTCTACATAATTTAATGTAAGTATATCCATGTTGTTCTAAATATTGACCTGAGTACCTATATATATATATATTAAATAACTTCCTTAAATCAAAACTATTATGATAAAATTTTACAATTGGAGAAATGAGTTAGTAGATGCACAGCCAAATTAACCCCTTTGAAAGCAAATGGTGAAAGAAATGCTAATAATAATGTCTTGAGCTACTAAATAAATTGTGTAAATACGAGAACAAATATCCTTAAGGATGTCGACCGGACGATTCCCTGGACAGAAATTATGAAGTAGCTCGCAACCCCAAAACAATCACTCAGCGAACACAAACGCCAAACAAACCCTTTCGATAACAAATGATAAGTGAACTGACCCAAAAAATACGCGAATAAACCCGGGGATATCTGAGCGCGCCCCATACGTCATACAGCTGCCGCGGGTCGATCGTAATTTATAAAGCGTTTCCCCAATCGCGGTGCGAAATTTTGGCTGGGTGTTTAGACTTATGTGCCCGTTTTATTATATGGGTAAGTTTTGTGGCCTTGTAAGCTTTTGCACAACTATCTGTCCCTTTAACAAGATAATTTGATCCCTGCTTTCGAGAATTTCACTAAGAGTACTATGGAGTTAGGTGTGTTGTTAAATCGTACCCTTTTTTGTTTTTTTATTCATCAGTCTATCTATGACAGTAATGACCCATAGTTTATCTACGTTTTTCTGTAATTAAATTGTTGCTTATCATATTTCCAAGTGACCATATACTTAAAGCAAAATTTAAATGAATTTGTATCATGGACAAAATTACGTATAAAATTTTTTATGAACATTTACATTTTATATTTTACAAGCGGAACGGAAAGAAAATTATATCTATTCATTTATTTTTGTAAATAAGAAAATGAATGATAATTTGAAATAGTGCACGGAAATATTTTCTATAACTTACAGTGTATTACAATCAGAAGGGTCTTAATAATATATATCAGCCAGGATTTAATAAAATCAGAGGTATTCAATAATTCATTTACGGGGTTGACTCAGGTAGGCCGACCTCGCTGCAATCGGCGGGAGCTCATGAAGAAAGATCTTGTATAAGTCCAAAATTAGTCGAACCCTCTGAAAAATCCAAACGTGAGTTAAGTCGACCGAGTTAACACGACCAACGAGGCAATCACATTTTACAATATTAAAGTATAGGAAGGGATGTACAGTAATATATACATGGATACATAGGTATATAGATAGAGATGTATGCAAAGTAGCACTTGCAGAACACTTGCATCAATTTGCGGTAATGCCGCGACGAGCGACGCGCCGGCTAATGGCTCGTGATGGAGCCGCTCTCTCGGGTTTCTATTTAATTTAACCAATAGTATAGAAAAGTAACTTTCAGCGTTTATAAAAAAACCCTTACCAACAGTAAAAATGCAAGCAATCATATACACATATTAGACAATCACGCACATATAATTTAAGAAAGAATGATATCTAAAATAAAAAAAATCACCCATCGCACAAGAACTAGCGGATAGAATTTTGTGAAATGTATTGTTATCTCAAGTTTTTTTTGTCCGCGTTAGCGCGCGGCTTACTTTCCGTAATTAAGAAATTCCACTAGCATACTCCACTACTCATATTACGGCCTCTAGAATCTGGATTTATTCAGTTCTTGTCCTTTAAAACAAACTGAAATCACAAAAGTTCGAAGTCTTTCACCAAGGTTGTCCTGTCCAGTCGGGTTAATATAAGCAATAACTTGAAATAGTAACAATGATTCCAATATTCAGTACAATACAGTACCATTAATTCTAATATTCAACGGTGTATGCCAACAAAGTTAGATATAGCTGAGCTGCAAATTTTAGACATAGCAAATTGGTCGTACCCAGGTCAAAGTTACGTAAGTCTCCATCTATGCCCAAATTAGTGCTCGCCATCTGTTTTAAGACATATATCATATTGCTACTGCGCTTTACTATTCATATGTTTTTATTAAACTTATTATTCTTCATACAGCTACAAAAGGTATAAAGTGGATAGCTGGCTTTCTCAATTTAGTCTTGAATACGAGTAAGTCGTGCAGCATTGCCCGGCCTGTGAAATAAAATGGCACTAAAAGCTTTAAAGTAACAGTGTCAATTAAACAAATGTTAACGTGAAATGAAATCTCTAATTAAAATGCCTGTACGATAATATTATTTGGTACCAGACCCCTTTGTACACTATAGTTACAGTAACAATATCTTTGGAAAATTCCACACATTGCTATCTAATACCAAACTAAGCAACACCTGCTTAATGGTGGCCGAAAAATTGGTAAATTAAATAAATAAAATTCTTAAAACATACTTAAGTAGAAAATTTTCACCTGGACACAAAAAAATAGTCTTGCTGAGTAACAGTTCATGATTTTCTAATCGTCTGTACAATAACAAATATGACAAAAGAACTTGTCATTCCTTACGGTACGTATTTCTACGTAGTCAATAGAAGTGCTCTTAACCTGATTCGAATATTTTGTTCATAGAATGTGAATTGAAAAGCCTAATTCGTTTCTAGCAATTGAATGTAGAAGTGTGTCAATAACGTAAGAGTGCACGCCACTGTCTATACAACAGACACTAGGTCTCGAGTTGACGACTTGACGCGACCTACATCCAGAAGCATTGTCTCGCTATCCCCTTGTCTATAAATCTCGAACATAACGCCAGTTCATCGTCCGTAATTTACGCCCGCTCGTTTCGCTTTACATCGAGCGGTGCTCGTAAACACGCTTTATATACTCGCGTTCAGAGCAGCGATGAATATTAAACGCAAGCGAACGACCCATGCTTATTGAATTTTAAAGAACTTTGTTCAGAGCGCGCAATGTAATTTGAGATTTATGACATATTTTTTTATGAGTGCGCTACCTCGGAATACGTGTGTGGAAATATGGGTTTTAGTACAATGAAAAATGAACCCCTTTTGCTTGAAATGGCAAGGGGTAAAGAAATTTGTGGACCGCTTTTAAATGTAATCGGAATACGGTGGGCTTTCCCCGGCGTGACGTACATTTGTGCCCGAAATTATCTTATCATACGATCAGTTAACACTTATTAGGTTTAAATTATTGTGAGACTGTAGGACGTCATCCCCAATGTGCAGACTCTTCAGTCCAGAGTGTGATTAAAGAGTTTCCTCAGGGAATACGAATAATTAAACCGGTAGTTCCTAGCGCGCCAAATACCGATAGCAAATTTCGCATCACTAGATATGCCTGTAGTTCTCCTAGTAGAATTTCAGACGCATAGACCACCCTGCGATGTTTTCTCCCAATGATATGGAATTCGGTTTTACAATTTAAAATGTACATAACTTCCTGAAGTAAGAAGCTCGTGACGTAATGCAGAGCGCAGATCTGAAATGAGACGCAGAAATATACACGAATAGTCTATCGCCAATATTACCCGAAATGAATTTTGTATATATAATACAAGTTATTATATTATGAAGAAAAAAAAAATAGAAAATTTAAATGCATAACGGATTAAAAGTCCGTTACTGAACTGAAACGCAACGGCTAAAATTGAAAAAGTTACGTCTTTGCAAACTCGCGTTGGTTGAACATTTAATATATTACAGTTGAATGAATTAATCGAGTCGCTGCGTCGGTACACTGCGCGGCGTTGTCGGTAGCGTAGTGCTACAATTGGATACCGCTGAATACCGCTGAATACCGCGTCTCATTTGTTTCAGTGTACACTTTGTTTAACGATACAAATTAAATAAATATATTTGTAGTTTCAGTGGTCGAATGAGAGAACAATGCACGTTCATACTTTTTGTAAGATTTGTGTATGAAATGTTAATGTATTTATACCTATATATTTACATGTGAAATATATGAGAATGTTGTTGTTTGTTTTGTTTTTGATTGAAATAAAATTTTTATGCTCGTTGGTCGTGTTGGTTGCAAGTGCGACTGCCGATCGGGAGATCCTAGGTTCAATTCCCGGGTCGGGCACTACTAAAATTTTCTAGTAGTGGCTCGGAGTCTGGGTATGTGCCCGATGCATGGCAATAGGCTCACCACCTATTCCACAGTGGGACGTGAACGTAACTGGTGAAACGTGGGAATGTTCCACATTCCTCTGCCTACCTCTTCGGAGATTACAGGCGTGATGTTACGATGTTACGGTTAAGTAAAATTTTTATTTACAACATAGTTTTTTATATTAAAATGTGTTATTTTTGTTATTATTCAAGTTCACTACAGTTATAAAAATAAAGCTGGAGTGTAAGAGAGTAGGTTAGTGTGATGTTGAGTCGTATTATTTCATGCATCTGTATGTATCCATGGATATATAGAGCCGTAAAGATATAAATTAACTTTGGCACTCTTGACCCCAATAACTCCAAGCGTGGCACAAAGCTTAGGGCTTAGGTAATTACGATTCCCAAGTATTGAATGTTGCTGGTCCGTAGAAGTGTTTATCAACAGCACAGGGAATCGCAAGGGCCTCACTTGCAAGCTCCTATATTAAATCATGTATGGTGAAGTAGATTTCATTTAAGGGTATACAATACTGTTTTTATAACATTTAGTGTCAGCAGATTATTTTGATTGATTAAGTAATGTCTACGTCCAAATTTGCAATTAATCACTTGCATATAAATTTACATATGAATTAATTATTTATACAAACTAAAATACAATTAAAAATTTAATGAATGATGCTAATCAACCATTTCCCCCGCTAATGCAGTTTCTTAGTCAACGTCAATCAATTCGATTAAATTATTTTTTGTAGGAAGATAGTTATAAACAAAGCAGGAGATGCCGGCACCCTTCATGAACAGCTGCAACAAACCTAGAGCCTATCACAGAATAAGGATCTTTTCAGATCAACTTCTAGTAGCTGTTAAAAAGAACATTGGTTACTAGGTACTAGGACCATTCGTTAGTAACTGGACTGAAAGAATACAACTATTAATAAGATTAGTCCAGCTAATATTCTTGATAAATGCAATTAATAACAGTATCAGTCCTGTGCCTACTTCTGATGCCTGCGACCTTTGCTTCTAGTATATGTACATATATATGTACGTGGTAAAACAAATTATTTGAATGAAAATAGCTTCTTGGTGGAAATAATTTATTTTTACGTTTATCCTGAATAATCGAGAATTACAAAATATATGGCATATACCTATTCATTTAAATTCAACCAATTTGATAAGGTCATAGTCGTGTCCGGCCGCAAAACCAGAGAGAGAGCATTTCGCGTGAATACTACATACTAATGGATATCGATTATCACTTTCTGGTATTTCGAAGCGAGTTTTAAATTTAAAGCATAATAGCTTCGATAAAATTGCAAGACTTTTTCGCTTTTGAATTGTTTACAACAATTGTTTGAACGAATACATTTCATATTTGAATAATACATACTCGCATACGATATGTACTTTACGTATGAACGGCAGGAATTAGAAGGCATTTTTATAACTTTTTAACTCGTAGACTACTTTGTTGATTGAGTGATTGCGAGCGGTGGTATCCCTATATTTGAACACCGGAAACTTACGGTAAGTTATTTTACTGGGTACCTTTCAAACACAGTTCCAAAACATGTGATGTAATACATGTAAAGTATCCGATAATTTGTGAAATCACTTAACTATATAACATCGCACTCCAATCACTTGTTGCAAAGCCGTTAACGGAAACCAATCAGATTCATTCGCTCATTCATTCACTCGCCGTGTAATTGCTTCATTCTTCATTCACGTTAATAAATTAAAAGCGCTATTGGAAAAAGTTAATCCGGTTAAAAATAAGCCTACATGAGTTTAAAAACAATTATTTTTAGGGCTTTTCGCCTTAATAATAAAAAAGTTACATCAAGCCTATGATCTGCGAAGAGGTAGCCAAAGGAGTACCTATAGTAAGCAGGTAGCATACCTATTGCCATATAACGGACACATGTCTCCGAGCCATTACTAGAAAATGCAAGTCAGATAAATCCAACAGTGCCCGACGCGGGATTAAAACCCAGTACCTTTTAATGTAACACAACTAATGAAACAGTCAAAATAGGCCTAATAAATAATATGTAAACATATTAGTAATCACATACTCGTATAAACATGTGTAGGTACGTGTGAACTGCATATGAGACGAATGATGTATATTTATTTATCAGTGTATGGAACTACTAATTAAAAACTTCAAATTATTCGGTTCTAAATAAAAACTACGAATCGTTCTAAATAAACATACTTGTTGTATTTCTACGGTAAGGGATTTAAAATAATGCAAAGTGTATTCAAATATTCGTACAAATGTAAGTTAATTTAATACAACGCTCCGTAAAAGCGGATTATGCCAACATTATCAGCGGCGGGATCTCAATTATACCGCACATTATTCATTGTTTAATAACTCTTAATAAAGGCACAAATATCGTATAAGCCGACAAAGATGTTGCTTTAACGATAATGATATGCCACGTTAACTCTGTGGTGTCTACACAGTATGACGGTCTTCGGATAATAATACCCTGTGACGACTATGACCGACACCACGAATCGTCGTTGTAATTTTTTACGTCATACATTAGATATGTCGCATCTCCGATTTAGCACGAAATTTTTAAATGGCAAATAATAATAATACTTAAGGAAAACCTATATTTATGGACACCAAACCAAGCAAAACCTATTGTTTAAAAGCTAAGCTATGCATATAGTAACTAGATTGTAACGTAGCTAAAAAACTACATACATACATTCTTAAATACATTAAATATACAATAAATCATAAATAGGTACTCGTCTAATAAAGATACTCGTCCTCACTATTATAGTTCATTTTCTTTGAAATTCTAAATGTACCTACACTATTTGGCAATTTCTATATTCCAAGCACGTAATTTAATATCTCACAGCAGTGTCAGAACGCAGTGTATTCTGCAAACAACACTCCAAGTTGATATCGAGCATCGCTAAATTCATTCCGCATTTACGGATGCATTGTTTGGATAAGTTTCACTTGAATATGGAACAGTGTAATTGTTCCGCTTCGGGACTATGCTCACTCCTATTGACTCGTTTCCTACATGCATTATTTCCTCTTGCATTAAATTAATATAATACGGCTAAGTGTATTAAGCCGGGTTATCCAAAGAACACAGGACCGTAAGTTGTAACGATATCTGGAGGTGGCCGCTATCTAGCAATACACATATGCGTGCTAATATTGTTATTAAATAAATGAAGGCAATTATAGGTATTTAAATCTCGTTATTGGAACACTGTACAATATGGTCAACGTCAATATCGAAAGTTCCTAAAAGCTATAAAATAACAAGGTGAAAGCCTGAAAGGCCCTAAACTACGGCATCAATCAATGCGCGTATGAGAAACGGCAAGAGTAAAATAAGTTACTCGTAATTACTTTCTTTACGTGGAGTAATCGTGCAAATTGCATTCTTCTTTCGCGGGAGTGATAAAGATTAAGTATTTGACGATGTCACGTTTCAACTGTCCTATTCTTCGGATGTCTCCAGTGTGGTGGCTCTTAAAGCAGAAATGTTTTTCTTATGCTAGGCTTAAATTTGTAATTCATCTAGAAATATTACATGGACCGCGTCAAAGATTTCTCTAATTTTATGGTATCCTCACCTCTCGCCTTCTTCGTCAATAGAAAAGTTTTCAGTCCATTACATATTTTTCCTTTATAAATACATTTTAGTCATGCATTTGATACGTGATTTATGTAGCCACAACACGTAAAGACCAAGCCGAAATCATTAAATTTTTCACTATTAAATCACGAGATCATAAGATGCCCATTATAAGATCTGTTAACACGAACTGGTAATAAGACTGTGAATAAGAAAAGTTTGACGAAAGGTTGTAAAAAAGCTTATTTAGAGGTACAGTAAGGTTACACAATGAGAGCATAATCATTTCACCAAACATTGATCATTAAATAATCATATTCACGTATGGTTCATGCGAAGTTTAATGTTGCGCCGTTTCTAAATGTTTTGTAATGCCCGCAATTCGGGACACGTTTGTAGCATCTGTTCCATACTCGCAATAACCCGCTACTTTGCGAACAGTTTCATACGGTGCTTACGAATACAATCAAACAGGCCTCCAGGTGCTCTAGGTTTACTGCGCTTAAGGGCCATAATAAACGCGCATACCTCCAAATTGTGGTAGAAAATTATACGTCTCAATTACATAAAAACAAAATCTACCACGAGTTTTAAAATTTGTTTATTTGTTTTATTTTAAAAGAAAATTCTTTTTGTGCTTCGTTCATAATTTTTCCTGAAATCGAAATAAAAGAACTCATGGTAACATCAAAATAAATTAAATAGTGTAATTTTCTCGGTGCGTAACTCACAAACTCAATACAATGTTCTCCACTAAACTTAGTACAGTAATTCTCGCCGCACCCGCGAATTCTAGTATAATACGTTCTGAACTCGGCCGGACCAATTTATTTCCTTTTGTCGGCCGCGCGTTCCGGTCGGGAATTTTTACGAATAAATCCCTTAAGATTCCTTACAAAGAGTTTCATTTGCATCTCGGCGTTGATGGAGATCCCTCGCGGGGGGCACGAAACTGGCAGATTCATACGATTCTCTACTCGTAGAGATTATGTGAAGATCCCCGGCTTAACGCGTCAGACTTTTTATTTAATATATTTGAATCAAATCTATTTTATTATAATAGAGCTACTGTAATCCATATATTACAATTAATGAATTGAAAGGAAACCTCTATCGGATCGCTTAAATTATATGATAAAAAAATATATGCTATCAATAATAATTACTTATCACAAATAAAATTTGCAATAAACAATATAAATAACAAAGTAAACAAAAAGATACTCTAATATATTTGTATTATTATATGTATAACGGACTTAACCACGGTAGGCAAATATGTACAATTATGTATGTAGTTTGGTAATACTAATTCATTCCAAGTTAACTGCTGCAACACATGATAAAAAAAATATACAATACCGGGTACAAATACAGAACCAATCAGCTCGATCACTGGCTTCGGGGCCACACAACTTCCTGCGCTAGATTTATTAAGGCAATTAAACTTGGCGCAAGTTGACAGTTTTTTGCTTTGTTTCGGGTACTTTAATGAGCGCTCCGAGTCGTTCTGAATTAAATTTCGACCATCAAATATTTTCATTGTGACTAAATGGCCGCGCACTGTTTAAAATTCAGTTGTATTGTACTTACCTGCTTTATGACTTGCAGTTGATTGTATCACTCATGTTTTAAAAGTTTCAGTATCGTTCTTGAAGCAGTCGGCACTCAAAATAACATAAAATAATCATTTTCTAATTTCATTAACGACAATGTAAGTTTGCATAATATAAAAAATACTCTTTATAAGAAACAATGCGTGGAATTTTAATACATGTAATTTTTTTGATATAACACTCCGAAAATACAACAAACATTTCCAAAAATATCTTAGATACAGAAGGAACAAACCGCAACATCTCTTAAATCAAAACTTCAGAAATATTCCCACAAGTCAGCAAACTTATTTTGGTAGAATTCGCCTCGTTACCGGGACGCGGCGATCTGAAATTCCGCCCTCGTTATAATCGGAAATCGAAATTCTAACAGTCTTACTATAAGTCCTAAACAATCTTCAACAACTTTTTCTTTAAATTGGGAATTTTCGTCGAATACTGCGACTGAATCAAAAACTTACAAGCCGCTACAATCCGCTTAGCTTTCGTAATAAGCTCAATTGTGGACTTCATTATCATTCTTAACTAGGAGATTCATCCTTTACTGCCGACACAGATTCCAAGTATTTGTCATTACTAACATGACGAAAAACTTTATCTGTATACCTACAGGTACAATGACAGGGCAATACTTATAACAATTTTAATATATAAAAAACATGAATGCAAAAACTCAATTAAATATCGTTCCACAATTTTTGACACTTACATTTACCGATAGTTTACAGCATTTACGCTTTTATTAAAGTGCCATAATTTTTTACCTCTATTCGAACTAAACATATAAATAACAAACACAAGATTAAATTGTAACTTTCAATTGAAAATTTAAGTCAAACTTCGCACCGAGCACAAATGACAAGGTGCCTCGTTAGTATTAAGGTAGACAATTCAAGTTTGATCTACATAAAGGAATTAATCTTACGCATATTGAGTCGTTTAATAAAGGACAGACATTGTAAAATTAACCCTCTCAAAGCGACATTAGCCTGGAACAACGTAATTAGGCTCCTCCATCGCAATATCTTATCACAAGTTTGAAGATCGACCCTCTAATTATAATTCTATCGATTGACCCTCCAGTTCTTGAAAACCCAGCGGAGTTCGAAAGTCAAATTACAGATGTAAATGCAATTTAGTTAAAATAGCTCCTTACCTCTGCTGGTTTATCTTTGATTCTGAATATTTGTGTCTGAAACATCAATAGGAGAACCCTGTCCGGTTCATTATATTCAAAATATTTAAGCATCTAAATTGCAAGAAGGGACAATCGTTAACATAATTACTCATTATTTTATGGTTACTTTAAGAGACTCCTAGTAATCAGAGGACAAATACTATACGCAAAGATGTTAGCCTAGATCACCAAACTTCGTTCGTCATCTGTCGACTTTCCTAAAAGAATTAAATCATTGTGTTTTTTATGTTTCATTGAATAAAAGATGCATGCAATACAATACAAGGTACATCATATGCAAAACTTCATGACAATCCTTATAGACAGTTTTGTAAATTCAAATTAGTAGCGTGACACCCACTCTAATATAGTGCCATTTGCGTCTACATAATATTCAAGAAAATTCACAAAGTTCTTATTGTTTTTTTTAAGTTTAAACATGGAAAATTCTGTTTAAACCAAATAATCGCTAATATACTTGTTAGCAAATACGTATTTCGGGGATTAAAACGGAAATTACACACAGGATGATTATCTTAATTAATCTACAGATTTTAAAAATGTATTCGAACAATAATCGATTAGTTTATACTGTAATCAAT
>DWDU01002629.1:0-12505 GCA_018245575.1 Jemadia suekentonmiller
CACTACTAGAAAATCTAAATTAGAAAATTTTAGTAGTGCTCGACCCGGGAATCGAACCCAGGACTTCCCGATCGGCAGTCGCACTTGCAACGAACACGACCAACGAGGCAGTCATATCAATATTAATGTCTTATTAAGTCAAGATCCTGTGCCCTATAAGTATTTTATTTTATTATTAAATAACTTGTGTTCTTCTACAGGTTGAAATCAAGCTAAAAAGCGCGGAGATTAGCAATAACAAATGATTTTATCGTTGCGATAACAAACGTACGATTACGAGTGTCAAGCAGCAAGGTAGGTATTGCGTGGTCATTGATCGGAGGTCATTAGGAACTTTCACGATAAATTTCTACCGAGACGATCACAAAAATTATCGATCGAGTGATTCGAGCCAATCACTAAAATATTCTCTGACTAAAAATGCCATTGATGTGCTATACTGTTATAAATGCCATAAAAAAACTATTTTCAATTTTGAAGCTGTTTTTTTTTCCATCGTAATACTCAGAACAAAAATCTGTCAACTTCATATATGGCACGTAACGTGGTAGTCTTCAATCTACTTCACGTGACATTGCTCGCATAACTATTCACAGCGCCTGATGTTTTTCGCACGGCTTTTCGTCAGACTTAAACCGCTCCAGCAATATTTCCTTTCTTCTAATCAGAGACGCGAATACGTCTATTGAAAATGTTTAAAGGGCAACATAACAGTTTAAAATTTCATGTAGCTCAGTAGGTCACTCCCACAAGTTATTTCTTCATTATACGATAAAGAAATTATTTTCGCGGTTTTGGATCTAACGATAAATTTGTGGTTCCTACTAGAGCGAAAGCCATACAGTTTGTAAATTTTATGTAATGGACATTTAAATAATTACGCCCTAATTTTGCTCCGCTCATGCCGATGTGTATAAAATGTGTGGTTGCCTTGTATTTGATTGGTCCGTCCGATTGCGATGAAATTTTGTTTCTGCGTAGCGTCATCAACATACAAAATACTACTAATATGCAATAGATGTGCCCGTGACATCGAATGGTCACCAGTATCCAGAAAACTATTAGACTATGGTCTGATTTATCTATCTCCAATCTTACACATCAATAACAAAGCATAATGTGTTGTAGTTGTGCATAATATGTATTTCAGTTAATATAAATAACTATAGAAGTTATATATCGTAGATAACTATATTAACTTTTCTTAATATCTTAGATAAACAAATAATTAATGTACATATAACACTTTTTCTATTCAGCATCACAATGCAGAAAGTTAGCTAGTAGATATTAAACGATAATAATAAACGATTAATTATAAAATTAAGATTAATTTGCAGTAAATGGAGAATATAACACAAGGCTCTGTAATAAATTAGGTATTTTAACGCGCAAATCAGAAACGTGTTATACGAACAAAAACATTTATCTCAGATTAGTGTATTTTTTGTTAAATTCGCTATTCAAATGATAAAATCGACGTGGTTAAGGACATCTGCTAATGCAGTAATGTATCAACGGGTTTTTCTTACTACGCACAAGTATTCATGTCACGTAATATCTTCGCACAGAGCATACGAAACTGTTCTATTTATAGACCGTATTATATATTTTACGACATGTTCCTATGTGCGTTCAACGTTTAACGTTTCACCTAAACTTAAAATGATATAGAAACAACAAAAAATGATATAAAAACCTGAAACACTGTCTGTCAATGAGTTTTTATTAAAGTAAAAATTAAAATGATGTTTATTTTAATGCATTCGATAAAAATAATTTGGTACCGGAACAGTAAATTAGACTAATAAATTGTTGATTTAAAAAATACAAACTGTTATTATCCTTCGATATCTGGTCAACAATAAACTTTGTTTATTTAGAGTGTTAGCAATAAAATATTCTCTAAGCGCCTTTATTTCTATCAGTACCGTGACATACCGACAATTCCGCCACTCAGGCATCTAACAAAACTACCCATATTTTTTAACTTTTTAAATATTAATTGTTTTTAAACGCAGTACATAACTTAATATTTTTTTTATATATACGAACGTAAAATTACGCCTGTAATCCCCCGAAGAGGTAAGTAGATAAATGTAGTACACTCTCACGTTTCATCAGTTAGGTTTACTATGGTAAACACTATGGAATAGCCAATTGCGATACACCGGGCACGATTCCAAACTCCGAACAACCGTCAGAAAATCTAAACTAGAAAAATCCAATAGTGCCCGAACCGGGACTTAAACCCAGGACTTTCCGATTAGCATTCGCGTTTACAACCAACACGACCAACGAGGCAGTCATTTTAGGTATGTACGAGTGTACTGTAAATCGAATGCGGTTTGCGGGAATGCCCTATATTCGAATGTTCCCATTCACACTGAAATGTCTTTTTGTGGTTTTATTTGCATCAAGAAACAATAATAGGACATATTTTATTCTAAGAAACTTTTTTATGTTGCAAATATAAGATTTTTGTTGCCCGACTATTACACGTATTATCAATAAAAGACAAGTTAGAGATCTTATCTACATATATTGGAACGTGTTGCCTCTGAACTTTCGCTCTTAAACTCTTTTTGAATTTTACTTAGTTAAAAAGCATAACCAAGAGATCACAATAAACTATGATGCTAAGTTTGAAATTTCTATTATAACTCAAAAAGTTTGCTTATCCATACAAAAAATAAGTCCAATGCCGCAGAACTAGACTTATTTTTTATAATTAAATTGCAAGCGAATTTAAAATACAAAGGCATTATCAAGGCGTTTATAATCCCACGACGCAGCTTATTAACTATCCAGGACATCCCTGGGAAAACCGGCCGGTGTGCAACTCTAAGCTAGGTACACCTTAGTTCAAGGTGGAACTCCGCTTACTACATAAGAGCGGCTTGAATTTAAGCTCAGTAGTATCCTCCGCTCTCACGACAACGCAAAATCTTTGTTCCAAGAAGACCGAAAGAAGGAAAAGAAATGTCATTTGAACATGTCCTAATACAAAAGCCGCAGTGTACCTTATCACACGCATTTATACGTTTCTTTTCAAGCCTAATTAACTCCGGTAATCACATAAGATATGAACAGATATTTTGTTATATAAATGCTGTCAATTTCTATGCACTGCACAGTGTGAAGGACGTTGAATCCCCTTTGTTGGTGCTCAAGTGTTGCACGTAAACAGGTGAGTCTTATTTAAGATCATTTGAATATTGTGGTTCAGGAACGCAGAATATGGTAAACACTGAAATAACTTGTGGATATGACTGCCTCGTTGGTCGTGTTGGTTGCAAGCGCGACTGACGATCAAGAGGTCCTGTGTTCGATTCCCGAGTCGGGCAATAGAATTTTTCTAATTTATATTTTGTAATTGAGGCTCGGAGTCTCAATTTGCGCCCGGTGCATGGCAACAGGCTCACCACCTATTACATAGTGGAACGTAAACGTAACTGGTGAAAACGTGGGAGTGTACTACACTCCTCTGCCTACCTCTTCGGAGATAATAGGCGTTATGTTACGTTTTATGAACCTTAATGGACATTACAAGTGGCTATGGGCATGCTTCCCACCTTAAACAGGATTTTAGGAATAAAACTGCCCATGAAATAAATGTTAATAAGATCAATATTTTAACCTTCCACCTTGGCTGACAAGAATAAAACGAAATTAGGCATTAATTCCGCCCTTTATAATCTAGCTGTAGGTTAGCAATAAACTGTCTCTATAGCTTGGGGCCAGAATAGGAGCTGCGGTATCTCCTTCCTGTCGTAAGAGGCGACTAAAAGGAGGATTTGGGGTTGCAAGCGGCAAGGGTGGGAACTCGAACCGTTTTACCAAACGATTCAGACGATATGTGTCACCGTGTTTTGTCGTGAAAATCGGAAGGCGTGAAATGAAACATCACGCTCCCCCAGGCCCAGGCCGAGAAAGGCCACCGAGAGGGTTTAAGTGCGATAAAAGTAATCCGCTATCTCTCCCGAGATACCTACCGTTTGGAGGTTTTCCCCAGTAACAAAATAAAGAAGGTTAACGATAATGAATAAATATATCATTAGTCAGTGTTAAATTGGGAGTGTTAGTGATATTAGTCAGATTAGTAATTGTCATTATGAGTGTAATTTGTACTACATAGTATTTGTCCTCATCGTCCCCGTTTACAAGAAGGGTTCGCTACACTTAACCATTGAGGCGGTCGCCACTAAAATACACGTGAATCCGCAACCTAAATTGATTTAAAAACAATCGAAGATATGAGTGGATGACAGTGTTATTTATGCATTTTCTTTATTTTGTTACATAAATGAACCTATTATGTTTTCCACGTGTCTTCTCTTTTCAAACTTTCTTAAATTACATCTAAAATTAGGATAATTATGTGAATAAAAATGTTACGTGCTAGGCCCGGGCGTTCGATTTGGAGATCATCGCTTCCCCTTGCCTAGTGCATAGGACATTATCTAGGCAGGTTGCACTATATCTCGATATTAGACGTAGTAGTGTAATATTTATATGACATTAAAAACTTTTAGCTTCTAATGTGCACTCATATACAATTCGGTCAATTGGTCAACGACTCATAAGTCACCATGAGTTACGCGGTAACGGCTTACATCACTTCCCGGTTCGAGTCGCGAATTCTGCTCATGTCCATTCACCGCACGTGTAGTCCTCGCGAATGATGCGGACATTGACCAAAACCTACAAATCTTCAGATTTACGGCATGTTAACAGAAATATTGAGTAATATATCAGTTTTATCAGACTTTCTGTTAAAATATTCAAATCAATATCTTGGGATATCTTCACACACATCTATCAGATCTCAATATAGGCATAGCCGGAGCTGTTGTAACGAGAAGGTTGAAAACGACATGTCTATATACAGAGATATATTTATGTAGATATTTTATAAAACTGAAAAAGAACAAATACTTATCATCGTCAGACAAATATTTGTTCCGGGTGAGAATCGAAGCTGTGACCCCTGTCTCAGTCAAGTTTATTACGTCCAGAACAACGCGCCAGTCAAATCTGCGATGATAAAAGCTTAAATAATCCTACTCAATATAACCTGGTTCCAGGTCACACCCGCTAAACTTGTGTTATAATTTCTGTCTAAAACATAGCTTGACCCCTGGAGAAAGACGTTAACAACTTAAAATACTTTTTCACCTTTCGAAGAGATTAAGCAATGAAAGATTGTAAAGCCATTATTTGGATTTCATCCGAACGATGTCGCAGAGTACAACTAAAATAATAAAATACGTAAGTTGCGCAGGATTATCAAAAGTGACTATTGGAGTAATGAAACGATGCCATTTTAAATTTCCAAGGTGAGGCACACGTGAACATATTATGATAATGTTTTTACTACAAAACATGCGATGTCTTTCATCGCAAGATTATTACAACAGGTAACCAGTTTGTAGTTATTTTACTTTTAGAGGAAAAAAAGCCTTACACTAATCTTCTACGGTCTGCATTGAAGTAAAATTACCTTCATTACAATTATAGGATCTCAGACCCTTACTTAACGAAAATTTTAAACCGCCATTTTATAATAGTTATGGCCCCATACTACAAAATAACTAATTATTTTAATTTCTCACACAAATAGTCCTTAATATTAATGTAATAATTATTACAAGCTTAACTGCCGATTATTTAAAATGATGTTTTATGTATACATGTTCTGTACTAGAAGGCACTCATCTGCCTAGTTGACGCTTATTTTAAATAGACTTATATTTATTTTTTTAAATAAAATGTATTTTACAACATCATAACGTTTCATCTGCAACCTTAGATATAGGCACTACGAGTATATTTAGTTTTAAAATGTTAGAGACTACACTTTTAGGCGTACACCATAATCTTTTAAAGCCTTACTTGGAGTTTTTCATACAACGCAGAATGATATACATAGGGTATGATAGATATGGATTATTCACATATTGAAAAATAATTGTAGTATATCTTATTAAACAAACGATAGCTCGAAAACCACAACCATACAGCAATTTTTGCATATACTCGTATGTATAACAATTGTAACATAAATAAAGTTTTGCTATTAGTTTAGTACTCGCTATTATTACTTACTTACATAAAAAGCATACTTTGAAGTAATGCCAACATTATTCTGTTAGGCTTAAAAAGGATAGTGTGAAATAAATATTACCTTCCTTACTTAAATAACAAAACAATAATAATAAAACTTACTATTTACCGGTTCTCATTAATACGATTTCAATCGCTTTCACATATATACGTAATATTAATATTAATACGTAATATTGGTTCATATATGTACATAATATTTTTTTTTATTTACTTAATGAGAATATTTACTTGTTTGAATACTGTATTCATGTTACACATACAGTTGTATACAATTTATTATAGTCGGTACCTAATAATAAAATAATACTTATATTACCGAAATAATTTGTCATATAACATTGACAACAATAACAAATTTTGTAATTGGAATATCGAGGTTATAAGTAGAATCATGTCCAATTATTGATAGATCTATAAATATGGTAAAGTTAGGATGTTCCTCAAAACTACATTCATGTACCCGTATGAATAACATAAATAATAAATGCAATGCAACAGATAATAGACCTTTCCGAAGTTGTAACGTGACGTAATACAGCGCGGCTAGCATCGAGCCCGGCCCCGTCACTCGAGCACTCGACTACACTCGGTCGGCAGACGCCATAGCTGCACGTCTTGCTACGTCGCGTTGACATTTCGCGCCAAGTTTTGACAATACTTTTTAACGCGATCGTATTTACGCGCGAGTGTTTTCAAACGTTAAACCAACTTCACGCGAACACGAAATATATCTAACAATATTATTATTTGTGATATTCCACTTCATTTCTAATATCTACGGTGAGTTATTATTTTATTTATGCAATGTTATATAAAATACAGTTATTGTAAATGACCTTGTCAAATTATAAGTTATTGCTTCATACAGAGCAAATAGTGTAACAATCACTATTTGGCACTAGTTGGCAATTGTTCTATGGTATCTCTTGGAGGAAAATTTTAAGCGCTAATTATGGGAGTTCATAATAAGGAAATTTGTATTTGCATAAATTTACAAAATAAAGATAGGTATGATGTACCTATGCAAATAAATAAGAAAAGAATATTAAATTTTAAATTAATTTTAGAATGCAATAGTTTTATGTTTATCAGTGCAATATTTACAGGTACAATAAATATGAATTATAAAAATGCAATTCCTAGCTTGTTACAAAAAAAACACAAGCTTACGTCTACAATTCTTTTTGCAATGGTAGAGTACGTTCTATAGTTGAGTCTGCATTTTTTACTTTGTTATGCATCACAACATTTGAATCTCATGCAATCCAACAGTTTCAGTGTTACAAGTTGCAAAATATTAAAATAAATCATTTTTATTCAACAATATGCATTTAATGAATTAAAATTACAGGTGATTTTCATTTCTCATATACCTTAGGGAAATTTAGTACACATCATTTTATATTGAAAACCTAACCTGTTGGTAATGTGTTTAGTAAACCAACTGCTGAACCAATAGTCGTTAGTTCGAATCCCATCCAGAACAAAGTTTTGTGTAACGAGCACAAATGTTTGGTGTCCATGTGAAAATTTCTCTATATAATTAATGTATTGTGTTTTTATACACTTACGTTTCGTACATTAACTCCACCGTCAACTGTATTTCCTATTTAAGATACATACTTCATTCTCGCTACACTCTGCCGCTTCAACGTCAAGCTATTTCACAATTATGCAGCGCATAAAAATATACGGAGTTTTTATAAAGTAACCGATCTCGAATGTGCGGGAAGTCAGTGTGTTGCAATTGCGCTGGAAAATGACACTTATAAAATCTCCACACAATTGTCACAGTCCGCCACGAGTCGCCTGAAACTGATTACAAAAGTGTGACAAAAGCAAATAATTGAGATAATCCATCAATAATGAAAAGCGTTTTCTAACTCCATTGTTAATAATTTAGTTTTCCTCGTTCTTATTGAAACTGACTAAGTAACTATTTTAAATGCAAACAGTACGACAACAGTGTGTTCGCAAATAAATATTAATAATAAATACTTTTACTGTTAAATGTTCCGCGAGTATTTATACACATTACACAATATCTATATAGTTGGGCCATCCCGAATAAACATTGCAAGTTAAGCTGGTATAATAATTGACAATTGGAAATAATATCAATACAAATAATTGTACACTGCCTACTCCTTAAAGGACCTCGCGCGATGACTTATAGATAATTATAGTAATACTTGTATAATAACATGCTGAGGAATCCATCGATGCGCTTCAAACAAACATGATCTTCCGCACAAGCGCTTACATAAATTTTCGTAATCGCGGCCGACTCGTGACCTTTAGCGTAACTCGAGTCATCGTATGTAACTAACGTTTTTACTTATCGTGTTCTCATTGTGTAGTATGGTTGATTGCTCCGTTGGTCGCGTGGTTTTGATTGCGACTGTAGGTCGAGAAGTCCCAGGTTCACAACCCGGGTCGAGTACAATTGGATTTTTCTAACGCAGATTTCTAGTAGATTTTGATTTGTGCCCGGTGTATTGAAATAGGCTCACGGCTTATTACATTGTGGGGCGTAAAAGTAATTGGTGAAAAGTAAAACTGTACATTCTTCTGCCTAGAAGGGATCGTTCTTTTAGCGATAAAACGCCTATTGTTCTCGCCCAATTTTGTTTCTGCTGCTTTATGTACATTTTTTATATGGTATGCAATGAAGTGTTGTTATATTTATTGTATTTTATTCTATGTTCGTTATACGTTACGAAGGTACCTATACATACATTTAAAATTTCGTACATGAAGAGCACAAATCAATTATGGTCTAAACAAAACGGGAATAGTGAAATGTTAAGCAAAAAAATGTATTTATTTTCGTTGGTCGTGTTGGTTGTAAGCGCGACTGCCGATCAAGAGGTCCTGGGTTCGATTCCCGGGTCGAGCACAATAGATTTTTTTATTGTTACAAACAAAACTTTCACTATGCACCTTATATAGTGGTCCATAATATAACATAACAACAGATAGATTCTCTAGAGGGTGTAGATAGAGGAGTGTATTACTTCGACTTATCATTAGTTATAGCTACGTCTGGAGGCAGAGCTTATTGCCATACATCGGACACAATGTTATATTTCAAAGTATGATTATCTACTCAATTCAATCCCTGTAAACATGGGCGAGTTTACCGTTCACGTGTGCAGATTCGGGTGCCGCCGTGCCACAAATCGCTAATATCCGCAAATCTGCCGCCGCCCGCCGCCGGGAGCCGCAGCCGCGCTCGATTGTTTTAAATTAAACTAAATTACTCCACTCCTCTGCGCGCGACCGACATTGTTTTAGATGCGTGACCTCTTTGTCCCTCTACAGTGGTTAGTTGGAAAAACACAACGCAGATTTTGTTGTCAGATGTTGTTTTGTTGTAACCATAGTTGAAGGACAATAGCAGTACATAGGCCTCTTGCTGTACAAGGCCTCTCCAATAGCACGCCACTGAGCTCGATCTGCGGCTCTTCGCATCCAACCGCTGCCAGCCATTGTGCGCATGTCGTCACTCCACCTAGCTCGACGACGTCATACGCTACGTTTTCAAATAATTTACGTCATTTTAAATATGTATAAAATTGTTAAACCAAAGACATTTTTTTTCTAAAAAACTATTTTGGGGGTTCTTTTTTTAAACGTAACTTATTTATTTTCCGTATTCTCTTAGTTCTTGCAAGGGTTGTAAATTTGAGATACATTTTAGGGATTATCTGATATGATCGAAAAATAAGAATACATTACAAAATTATAAGTGTGTAAAATAAAATCATAATAGTTAACATACCAATGCTGCGCAACACAAAACCGGGGAAAGATTGTGAAAGATGCGTTGCGTAACTACAAATTGCCTGTGTGAACTTTAATAAAATTTATTATACTATTCATTATAACATTGTAGAATGGGTTAAATAATGAGTATTATTGTCTGTGTTGTATGATCGGAGTCAGAAACAGGTAATTACCGGATCACCACAAGCAGAAATTATAACGTAAGAGCGAATCAATATTTTCCTCACGCACTCTACTTGTGAGGTCCCATTTACTTCAACACTGTGATGTTTAATATATATTCACATTGTAATTTATATACCCCATTGGTATGTCATGAACATACTGATATTTGCATTTAGATCTGGGAATGGGACAGTTAATGTCGTATAGTGTTACTCTATGGAAAATCAGCGCCATCTCACGGCATTATAACGTGTGCACACCATTTCACAAACAGACTTGAGAATACAAATATTCAAAAATAAAATACTTACATACTAATAAATGGAACTTAGTAACTCGTGTATCAGCAATTCGTTGTTTGTCTACAAATAAGACTTAGATATGTATGTTTTAAATCGCATGTTGAGAAATAAACACAGTCTAGCGATAGTAATATAAGTTGTGACAGAAATAAAGACTAAATAGAAAATAAACGACCATCAGAATTATGGTCAGATGTCCATTCGGACCAGTATGTAGTTTACGCGTAGTTTAGTTTTATAGTTTATTTAATTTATAATAAACTTAAGCAAGTAAAGAAAAGTAAATAATAGTCTCCTTTGTTGCACGAAAATAAATCAATAGTAAAAAAAAATATAAAATATGATTTTTAAAATGGTTCTGATGTGCCTGTAAACAACCTGCTCATTTTGAGTTCAACTGTCAATGACAAAGAAGTGATCGAATACTAAGTAAACCAGAACATTTTACTATTTTATTACATTTACTTCTATTAGGCTTAGGAGACGAGTTACTATTAACATTTTAGAGAAACACAGCCTCAACGATGTGGGCTAGCGAAGTCTAAATAAAGCTCGATGTCTACGTAGACGTAGGGGTCGAACGCTAGCTCGCAAGTCCGGTTCCCGAACTGGTTCAGTGCAGCGGGTCCCACGCAACTCAGAGCTCGCGAGAGGTCAGGCACACGAACTATCTCAGTGTTTGAGAAACCGCCGATCGTTTGTGAGCTTGTATTTAATAGGCGAAAATCTCTCTGCCTATTACATGCGACATATAATGTACTTGGTGTAAAGTGCACTACACTCCTCTGCCTTCTTCGAGGAAATATAGACGTTATGTTATATATTTAAACAAACATATGGTTAACTCTATGGTATTTGACTCGGTTTGTTTTTAATGTTAAGTGAAATTTAGATTAACATAACGAATAGTTCTACGTCTACAGTTAGGTAGATATTTTTGGCATTCGGTTCGCTGTACCTAACCTATAACAAACCCTTATGGGACCTGCCGTGAGGATTTGATATAAAATAACATAATAAAATGTTTATTAAAAAAATAATCTATAATATGAAATCATTAAAAAAAAATATGTATTCAAATTATTCATTAACCAAAATAAATTTACTTTGGTAGCGATGGTTAATTGATTATTTACACACCTACAAGACAATTTCCCAGACAAGATAACAATGAACATAAAATACTAAGTATTTCTGGCAATTTATCATACAATCGGGAATATATGTACCTACGTCGTTTATTTGTAACGTATAGTCGTAACCAATAGTATTGCTCGACCGCACAATGTTTAACAAAGTAGTGATAATTTGATAACAAAAGGTTGAATGTCAAAAGGTAGAATCGTTCTTGTGGATTGTCGTAGAAGCAACGTCGTTGAGGATACAAAACAAAGGTAAAAACTGTTCGGTTGCTTGTCTTCAATCGGTTTAATTAAAACACATTTAATGAAAATTGCGCTGGTAAATTTCACAAGCATTAACGGATACATTTATCCCATTCTGGTAAAGATATAAGTTTTGTACGATTACTTTTGCGCGTATAGAAAACTTTGATATAAATATGTGATGACGAGACACATGTTAATTACACTTAACTGCTCTCGTGGTCTGGTGGTTAGTGGCCTTCAATGCTGAGGCAAAGTTTGTGGCTTCGATTCTCACACAAGACACATTTCTGTGACGAGTAGGTACAACAATTTTGTTCGTCTGGGTGTAATTTATTTATGTAAATACATATTTATAAAACTATATACGTATGTTCATCATCTGGTTATTATAATACAAGCTTAACTACTTTGAGGTCAACTGACAGTTTGTAAGGGATTTCAAGATATTACTAATATAAAAAGTATTATTGCGTACGTAATAACTTATACATATTCGTGGTCTTCCGGCCAGGGTGTCATAGATTTTGCTTAAACGCTGGTAGATATATACATATAATTTGTAGTACATATACATATATATGTATAATAATATGTATCATGTCACATCTCCAAACACAAAGTAAGCATCATAAGAGCATGTGTTATGGTAACCAGACGGCTGATAAACTATATATGTACATATAAATATATAGGTATATACTTATATAGATATTTTGTTCACCCAGACATAAA
>DWDU01002630.1:0-12504 GCA_018245575.1 Jemadia suekentonmiller
GCCCGACCCGGGAATCGAACCCAGGACCTCCCGATCGGCAGTCGCACTTGCAACCAACACGACCAACGAGGCAACTACTTATATTGTACATTTTATTCCCTGTCAATAAAATATCAGTTTAATTACAATGTGCTTATGAATTACAATAACTTGTGCAAATTCAAAATAGGGTATTGTTTGTTAAAGCAACAACTGCGCTTACAGTCGCCCTCTGATCCCGCTGTATCGAGCCCGCGTATTATAAACCGCGGCCGCATCCTGAATACAAAGCGTGCGAGATACTCTCGCGGCGCGCGACGTTGTTCCGACGCCGCGTACATCGCTAATGCCCTCGCTTCAGTCAATTACAGCAAAACCACCATCCACGCGACATTACGTACATTAATGCCTGTAAAATCACTAATAGATAGCCTTTATGTTATACGCTTATTATTATTAATGCATTATTAATCAGTACATAGCAGTATGAAGATGTAAAATTCAAGCTTTACAATTGAATAAGATTTGTAATTGTCTTTGAAGATTGCCGAAGCGATACTATGAAAAGTTATTACGTTATTCGTCTAGCGTCCGGCTAAAGTTAAATATTTTTTCACATTCACTCTTAGCCGTAACATATTTTTATTTATATTCATTTGAAATATAAAGTAATTTTCACTTTGAAACGTGAAACAAATTCACACGTTTATATTAAAATTCTAAACACGCAAATTTAATAGCGTTCACACAGGAAAAGGTTACATGTAACACGTTCCTACAATTTCAAGCGCGGACATTGAAAATACCCTTTTACAATAACTGTGCCGCAATTTTGGACCGAATTTTTGTTTTATGATCTTTTTTATATTATTCATCTGGTTAAATGTAGGGTAAGTATTAGAATAATATACATTTATATGTATATATTTTAATGTCATTCTGTACAGACGTATTTTATTATTACATCATTATCATGCCAGGTCCGTTTCGGGTTAGGCAGAACACACCGAGTACCAAATATTTTACAGACTTGGCTTGCTTCTTCCAAATTCAGCTCTTTTTTATGCACTCTCGCTAGTTTCGAAAAATTCGTACTTTCCCATTAGCCAGTATACTTGATCTATAGATTTGTTTAACATAGTTGACTCTTACTTTCGTTTGTCTACTGCATCTATACTCAGAAACATAATTATTATACATATACCTATTTAAAAAAATATGTAATAAGATGTGAAACACAGGATTAATATTTATCAACATCCTTCCTTAAATCCATTTATCTGATGAATAAGACACATACATATTCCGATTACTCGATATACTTACAATTTAAATGGTGTTACGTAAAACTCTAGGGAAAGGTAATAGTTAACTGTCTCACCAAAAGTCGCAATTTACGAGACGCTCACATGTACAGTCGCAGCAAAGTGTAAAGTTACCTGTTTGTCGGGAATCAAGAGACGGATGTCGGGAGTAAGCCAAATTCCGTCGTGTAATTATTTGCTCGGAACGCTACCTAATTGCGTGGGCTGCCGTTGACACGAGTGCGTACGAAACAGCTGAGTAACTTACATGTTCAGTAATAAAAGCGAAGAGAATTGCTCGTTCGCATTAAACAACTTTAAACTCATGCTCATCTTACGAAAATATGTGTGTCATTTATTTATTTTATTTTATTTTATTTTATTTTATTTTATTTTATTTGTCATCAAGGGGATTTGCACCTAGTTGCAATATTTGTCCGAAACTGTAAAATGTAATCTGTATTTTATAGAAATTGTTTATAAAATGGTTGTGCGGGATATTGAAAATACCCCTTTACAATAATTGTACCGTAATTTTGGACGGAAACATCCTTGTACAGATTATTAAATTTATTCATACGGCAGTCTGCTGTAAGTTTAGATTTTTTGTACGTAGAATATGTAGATATTGTAATGTCACTATGAATACTAGAGATTATTTATTACTATTACGTATTATTATGTATGGAAGCGCGAAATATCTCTATCACTATAGACCTTCACGCACTTTGCACTCCAGATTCATTGCTCTCATCACGCGGAACCCGATTTAAAAGTCATCCGACTCTCGCACAGCCGCTATCTGGTCTATAAGACCAAGATGGGTTTCAACCTCACTCATACCAATACCATGAAATTTGACATTCCAGAGAAATATGTGGAATATCTTGCGCGGCGTGCGCTTTATTGTACCTTTGACGTAGTAGCCGGAGTCGGAGCGAGCGCCGCCGCTCACGACCGCGGCGCGAGACGGCGGCCGCTTGTCCCATTTCTTGTCCTCCTAATCGCGACTCGGTTCTTTGCGACATCCAACAAAACAACGGCCTCGGCCTCTGCTGGTTTGTTCCACTTAGTGTTTTCCACTATATAGATATTAGTTTATTAGACGTTTTAGAAAATTATATATGGATTTTTTTTTATTCATTTAACGTGGGCCAAAGGCAGACAAGGTAACAGACGGTAAGTGGTTTTCGTCGCCTATGGACGTGTTACTCCAGAGCAACTGTCAATGTTGCCAAATAATTGGAATTAAAAGAAATCTCTTAGGTCCTTTTTGTAGAAGGTATGTAAGCGATTAAAAAATCTTATTAATCTTTTTTGTGTACTAGAAGTAGCAAGTGGTTATTGTAACCCATTGAAACATTGAAAAGTGTGTTTTCCTATTCCATAGTAGGACGTAAGCGTAACCGGTGAATCACGGGAGTACTACACACCTACCTCTTCAGGCATTACGGGCGTGATGTTACGTTTTAGTATTGAGCGGAAAAAACCTCTCACGCATGTAAGTGCGCGCCTCACCCATACTTCTTGCATTTCGACGCTAGTGATTTTACCGGAAACGGGGACAGCTCTCCTGTTTACATTCTCCTAATCGCCCACCGGTTCTTGTACGTCTCAGACAAACTCAACTCATGTTTCCAAGTTTTCAAGCTTAAACAAAAAACACAGAGTATATGTATGTTTTAATTTTTAGTAACGGGGTCAGGCACGCAGAAACATAAGTAACGATACGTACATATGAAAAAGTGTTTATTTTCATCCGACATGTAAAAGGCAGTGATTGTCTATTGATTAAGAATACAGGGTCACACCTCCGAGGGTCCAGGTTCAAAACCTGGCACGCTTGTCCTCCATGTAAAATTATATGCGTTTTAATTTTACACGTTTCATCATTTGTATATTTAGTTAAGAAGTGTAAATAATTTAATTAATAACGCATGAAATGTTCACTTCTAGAAGGACTTTACACATAAGTACCTACCATTTGTTAAGACATGTTTATAATTAGTTATTCGTCAGTGTTAAGTCCAGTTTTGTGAACCAATAAAATAAAAATAAAAAATAAAATGATTAAATATCACTTACCGGACGGGGCGAGAAATTGAAAAGTCAAAAAAAAAACCACTAATACTTTGCCCGGTAATCGAACCCTGGACAACTCATTCAACCCTCGCGTTTGCAACCATACAACCTACAACACGTTGAAGCAAAAAAAATGGAAGAACTTGCCAAACGTTATATAATTCATGTCATGAATGAGACGTTTCGTAGTGTACGGAGCTCTGTTCTTACTCCGTGACGAGATGTCGTAACTCCCAGTGATGGACAATCGCATTTACGAGTTTCATCAAACCTCTAAATGTCCAATTGAAATCCCTTGTGTCCAATCCGGAACGATTCCTAATATAATTGTTACAATTGTGGACTAGTTTTCATTCAATGAGGGACGGAAATACATCAAATATTATTATCGTTATATTCACGCCAGGTGCCTTACAAAATAGGCAGAGAGCATTATAAGATATACAATAACTATAACACACGCTTATAAAATTTATTGATATAGCAGTTGAGTGAATTGAAATACAATATATTTTTGTGTGTAAGGACAAAGATTATGTCTGCTTTGACATAAGATAATAAGATCGTCATGATATACATCTACATGATCATACATGATTTATCTATACAGATATATACAGCAAATTATATAAGATTATTGCATATTATTAACTACAAGAGGCAGTAATGAAAGGGTCGCAGTGGAAAAGCGGTTGCATGTGGGGCCCTCCGTCCGCGCTCGCCGGCGGGATGTCGTAACTCTCGGTGATGGATTAGCGCTTTTCCGGCTTTCAGCGAACCCCTACAATGCCAATAGACTTACCTCCATACGTCCGGCGTGTGGCACTTATTGAAGTATTTTGAGAATAACTAAGTCTTGAGCCACATAAAGAGATTGTGATTTTTGTTGAATAAACCGCATAAGATATATTGACATTTCCTGGAAAAATATCTATGGATTGTATTTGTAATATATCAATAAAATAATGAAGTTAAGGTTCAAAGGAGATTGTTGTAATACATATTGAAAAAAATATATTCAACGTATAATATATTGATAAATCTTTCATCATGTTTCTATGGATTATTATATATACCCGTAAATATAAGGAATTAAATGTTTAATATTCAAATGACAATGAACGCGTTAAGCAAAAACATACCATTAATTATATTATGAAACATTATATTTTGTGTCCAAATCTATAATAGGGGCTTTTATTCAGTTGAATTGGCTGTGTTAGACAGTTGAAACGTTATACTTTACCTGTTGAAAATGTATCAAAAATCTTGAATGTTTGGAAATATTCAATACTATATTCTATGTTTTATTAGCGACATTACTAAAAATGATAATGATATCGGGAAAATTAAATGATTCAAATTATTATTATTATTTTGCCACGAGAGGTGTTTTAATGGGAAAAAGACACTAGTTCCACAATATTTCTAACCTAACTGAATCTACGTATTTCAATTACGTATATTTTTTAAAAAGACATCGTGCATCGGAATCGTAATAAAAATGGAAAAACAACTGTTCGTTCTACTCGAGCCATACGCATGCAAAGGCTTTATTAAAACATACATAGCAACGGGCGACACAATGGACACTGGCCGAGTGAGCCAGCAAGCGCTATTTTTAGTGAATTTGTAAGCATTTTGAGCTAGAAGCGTGTTAACATCCAGCTGAGGCGACAACGCTGGTGTAAAATCAAGGCAAATGTTATTAAAAATGTAGCGGAATTCAGTTTGTCGGAATTTTATTAAGTAACCAGCTTCCGACGTTCACATTATTGTGGTATTTTTTTAATGTTATTATTAACACACAATGTAGTCTACGTTGGAACAAAGTATAATATTAATTTATGTACCCACCTAAATATACTTAGATAAATAACGGTTTGTGAAATATGAAACGCAACGGAAATCTAAATGACATTCTTTTTTTGAAATGTTGGTCGATAATTGTACCGCAAATTTGTTACAAGAAAAACTTAAATGAATGATTAATATAACCAATATCCATGTTTTGCTTATATCTGTTGGTAAAATATAGTTTGTATTTAAATGTGTCTACATAAATAAGTAAATAGATTAATTTATTTTTATCTCTACTGTCCGACTGCTGGGACATAGCCTTCACTAAATATTTGTTATAATATTCGTTCCTATGCTGGTCTCATCCAGTAACTACCGATTTCGTCTTGTTCGGTCCAGTATTAATTTTCCATAACTAAGTACTATTGGATAATAATATTTCTACTGACTAAAAAATAAACAAACACCAAGCACACCTCTTCTAAGATAATTATCATACATATGCATATAGTTATATCCGCTAGTATCTCACTATTTGGTAGAGATAAAGCATCAAATTATTAAATCGTTGATATTTCTGTTTCTTGTGGTAATGACCCCACCTCGCTGCAACAGCGGGAGTTCGTGGAGAAGGAGTAAGGAGCTCGGATAGTTTCGAAGTGAGTCGGACGATCACGAAAAATCATACGTCAGTTAAACTTGCACATATTTAATGAAGCATATGAATAATAAATAAAAGTTTAATAATTAAATAACGTACAAACAGTATACGAGTAAACGCTCGAAGTGTGGCTAAAACTTTACGTAAATATCGGTTCAATTCGACCACTTAACAAAGTTATTTAAATCCCGGCTCGCTGTCGCCAAAGATTCCACTCATTGCTATTCAATACGCGTGTAACAAAAGAAATAACTTTATCGCCTTATATATATTTTTTTTCTATACAAAATTAAATGTTTTCGAAGGGAACTGCGAAGAAAATTTCGTATTCTTCAAGGATATCACCTCGGGAATTTTTTTGTTTGATTTCTTGTAACTTTATATTTAATTTTATTAGTGTTGCGAACGTACTTAGGGTAACATTAACGTAACATCACGCCTGTTATCCCCGAAGTGGTAGGCAGATGAGTATATAACACTCCCACGTTTCACCAGTTACGTTTACGTCCCACTATGGAATACGTGGTGAGCCTATTGCCATACATAGGGCATTAATCTAAACTCCGAGCCACTACTAGAAAATCTAATTTACAAAAATTTTGGGATTTCAGTTATATTTCGTTAAATAGTCAAAATGAAAGTAGGTTTGTTTAATAGCCTTAAAAGATTTTAATGACAACATCAGTTTTTGTAACTACGAATGTCTTAAAAAGTTAAAAAGACCCTTGCTTCCGTAGTAGTACGTCCAATAAAAATCTTAGTTTCTCTGGTACAGAATTAGACATGTCTTTGAGAAAGTTGTTTAAACGAAAAAGTTCAGTGATGATCATAAACCTGCTCAAGTCCATTGACGTAGGTACATACACCTCCCTTAATTAGCGCTATCATGCCCCATTTTTCGTTTCCCGTTTTAGTTTGTCTATAGCCTTTCGCAGATCGTCATCCCCGGAGTCGAAAGGCGGCTTACGCTGCGGTTCCCTAGCTTCTGAATTGATTCCAGGACACGTTTCTTTCACCGATTGTCGGTTATATTCACACCAATAAATTGTTCGTTCGTTTCAAAAGATCGCAAATATTCAACCTGGAAATCATAAGAATAATAATTCGTAATCATAAGAATGATTATTAATTAATATTAAATAAGTTACAGGATATCTGGAAAAATGACTGTTAGTATTTTTAGTCGATTTAGTACAAGTTACTTCAAGCGCCTATTAATAAGGTTTAGTCTATTGCAGTGTCAATCATGCTAATACTTACTTATATTAGCATGATATTACTGCAACAGACTAAATCTTATTAATCGGCGCTAGAAGTAACTTGTACTAAATAGACAAAAAATACTAACAGTCGTTTCTCCAGCAATCCTGTAAGTTATTTAATATTAATGAATAAATCTTATACTGACATTAACTGTCCTATTTATCCCGGCTTCATGGCCCCTTGAAGGTTGGTGATGATCACGTGTAAATCATGAGACGATAGCTTTACATGCAATCTAAATTACTTGCTTGTTAATAATGAAACATGTTATACGCAATTGCCGCTACAGTACATTTTGAAACACCCTAATAATGTCTGAGAGGCACACGAGTGTTGTTAAAAAGTTACAACTATCGCGTAATTTGTTTCGCTACACAGTCCCCAGAGGGCGCGGCGCAATGTGCCTCAACGGTAAACTGTAGGTACTTCACGAGTATTCTGACGCCCAGTAGAAAAGGGCCTTATATTATAGTAACTATAATAATTTGCAACATCAAATTACGACATTATACTACAAATGACAGTCTATGATAACATTCGTAAAATGTTATTTTTTGAATATAGAACAAAGATCCGATTATTTGATAAACATGCAATTAGTAAGTATTATTACATATAGTTAAGATTTTATGGATTATTTACCTACATATTATGTTAAGAATGCGTTTGGTAGGCTGGATGAAATCTGCAGAGAACCGATTGTTGTGGTGCATTTTGGGAAAGGCCTATATCCAGCAGTGGAACGGTACCTAGGGGCTGATGTGAAGATTACATATAGAAAATATTATTGCAACCTGGGATGAATATTGTGCACTATATAGAATTTTGAAATGAATAGAAGTATACATGTTATAAAATAATGAAATAACTTGAAAATTAAAAACTACGCATTTTGTATTTTATGTTAATACTATGGTGACGTATATATGAAAATATTTTTACATTTCATTTTAAGAGACCTTTGCATTCTAAAATACAAGGGTGGTCTTCATAAAATATAAATCTGCATATCGCTTGTGTTGTGGTAGCCAGAGACGCGGAATAGGTCGAAATAAATCTGTCTCAGCCCCTTTGCCGGCTGTAAACGTATGCATCCCGCGGGTGGTGTTGGGGTAAGTTACTGTGTTTTAAAGCTATAATATTTTTTAATCTAACACCAAATAGCTTTTTAAAATAAATGTTTATTGCCGCATACACAACGTACGTGGATACTTAAATATTCCACGTTTTTCATTTCAAAAGTGTACATATAAAAAATTGTTCTTTTTGAAAAAAGAAATTTGAAATACATTTGTTGTAAGTTTATTCGAAAAAAATTTATGTTTACGTATATTCATAAAAACGTACAATCATGCCTGTAATCTCCGAAGAGCTAGGCAGAGAAGTGTAGACTCCCAGGTTTTACCAGTTACGTTTAAGTCCCAATAGTATATTCAAAATTAGAAAATCCAAAGTTACACCTACATAATAATTACATAATTCAATTTCTCAAAGGTTATTATAGACTTGCTACGCGTCCATAAATTATAGTTATTGTTGAAGAATTCCATCACATTGCCGACGCCATAAAGGCGTAAATTAAAATTCCTTTAATGAAATTTACTCTTATCTTTTAAAAACTTTGCCTTTTTGGTGGAATTTAATATAAGTCCTTGGAACTTACGAGTGGATATTATATTACAGACGTCGATGTGGAGGGGGAATTAATTAAATGAGCCTGTATAATTTATTAAGCGTCGCCCTGTTAGTTTTCTTACAATTTGAACCTTAATTTCGTGCGCCATTTTGTTTAATCTACTTGATAATAAAATTATTATCTGTTTAAATGGTATTATGTTATCTTTTTGCTTGTATACTTACACGTAATTAAGTTTTTTCATTCTAATAGATAGCGATTCTAATCATTATTGTATATCGTCCCGCTTGGTCCATTACAGGGCAAGCAGAGAGAAACGAGTCTCAAATACCGCTTCTTAGAAATTTGATATGGTTTTGCTATGGCTAACGGTGAAAACATCTAAGTGGATTTAATGTTAATTATTGGATAATCAAATGCATAGTAGATTTTTTGCATATAGTTCGCGATATAACAACATAGCTATGACATAGCTACAAACACTATAGCTCTTTAATACATACAAAAACAATCAAATAACGTAACAACGCGCGTGTAATCCCGAAGAGGTAGACAGAGGAGCGTAGAAAACTCCCACGTTACAATAGTTACGTTTACATCCCGCCATGGAAAATAATGGGGGAAGGGGATTACAAATCCAAACTTCGAGCCACGACTAGAAGTTATAACTAGGAAATTCTAAGTTAGAGAAGCCCAGTAGTACCCGACCCGGATATTAACCTCAGATCTCTCGATCGGCAGTCACGCTTGCAAATACTGGACCAACGAGCCCGTAAACATAAGCCCTTTATGAGGTAATGTTTACAGTACCTGCAATCAGTTTGATTAAGCGAATGATTGGAGCAATTAAAATTTAATCATTATTAAATTGTCTTGCGAAATTAAATCGCGAATCGGCTATATTACGTTACGCAGTCTAAATGTCATTTATTATACCAATCAACGCTGCCACCTCACCGACATAATTTTCAATGAAAACATTTTATTATTTACATACGTCCAGCAATTCCAATCAAAAAGAGTTAATCAATGTTTGAACAGAAACAAAACAAAACAATAATAACATTGGGTGCGAAATTCGGTTTCCTTCATGAATATTCACACTGCTTGTAAATTGCAATGATTCCGAATACCGGAATAATATAATGAAGTTTCATTAGCGTCATTATCCCATTGAGAATATTATGTTGGTGTACGTTGATATTTTATTTTTAATGAGCTGAAGGCCTGTTTGTTTCGATCATTGAATAAATTGGATGCTTCGTCAGACGAATGAATGGTGGCGAGAGCGGCTATTAACAGAGAAGTTTAGATTTGTGTCCGGTGTCTAACAAAAATCTATCACTTTTGATAATAATGATTATTATGAATTCCCTAAAAAAGCGCATTGAAAAGCCTTCTAATATAAAGATGTGACAAATTTTGAATTATGTGCAATTATTAAATTTCAACTCGCAAAATCTCACTTGCGTCCTTTTGTTCGCATTTGTAACAGTTTCGAGTGAGGTTCCGTTGTAGATGGACCGAGTGAATTATTTCGTGAGATTGAAACGAGTGTTTTGGATAGCAATGTACCGTGACGACCGCCTGGTGTGAACTCCGGAAAGGAACATTTCCCTCAGGCTAAGTCGACCAGAAACTTATTCGCGTTGAAATAATATTCATTTTTAGATTGTTCTAGAAGTTCTGTGCGGTTACATATAAGGAGATTTGTTTTAAGTATGATATACAAGAAATATTGGATAACAAAAAAGTTTTGCTCATATTTAACAGTAAATATAGATATTATTGGTGTTATAAATACGTAGCTTTAATAAAAATAATATTTCTTTTTGTAACAAATTTGTGTTATTTGGCTGTCTCGTTGGTCGAGTGGCGTAACTGCTGATTGAGAGGTTTTCGATTCAATTCCTGGGTAGGGTAATATCTGAATTTTCTTATATTTTGTAGTGCAAATTTCTAGTAGTGGCTTGGAATCTGGATTTGTGTCAGGTGCACAGCAAGAGACACATCCCCTATTCCATAGTGAAATGTAAACTTAACTGGTAAAAGAAAACATGAGAATGTACTACACTTTTCAACCTACCTCTTCAGAGATTAAAAGCTTCATTTCACATTATGCCACGTAATTATGTGTTTAATGAATTTTATGACGTTTAGTTGCTCGAAGGATAC
This sequence comes from Jemadia suekentonmiller, assembly GCA_018245575.1. NCBI lineage: Eukaryota > Metazoa > Arthropoda > Insecta > Lepidoptera > Hesperiidae > Jemadia > Jemadia suekentonmiller. Next base: position 10,901 of record DWDU01002630.1, read on the forward strand.
ATTGCCAGTTCACCGCGGGCAGTCCGTTGCCAAGTTGCTAATGTGCGTACGTAGTTAATTATGGAACTTGGCATTCTCTCGGTAGCCCTGGAATATCCTGCAGGAAAAAGAACGAACACTATTCTTCGTTAAAAAACGTTTTAAACTCTTATTTTGCCCATTCTTTTATCGTTCCTCAAGTGTTGACATATTTCACACGCCTTAGGAAACATTAGGAATTTTTATTAACTGTTTTTATGTGTAATATAATTAAATTACAGATTTTATCGTAGTAAAAATGTCTAGTAGTGGCTCGGAGTCTGTGTCCGGTGTATTACAACAAACTCACCACCTGTTCTGTAGTGGGACGTAAACGTAACTGATGAATCATGAGAGTGTAATACATTCCATTGTCTACCTCTGCGGGGCTTACAGGCGAGACGTTATATTTAAATTTAAATTTTCAATATTCAATACAAGACTTCAGCGAGAATAATTAAGTACCGCTTGTCAATTTCGTAGTTTTACACATCCACAACTATACCAAGTATAAAATCGCAGTACAAGAAACAATTCCATCAACTAGAATATCGACTGCCCCTGGGTAGTTAAGTAGGCATTTTATAACACAGCATATTGTAGCCCTGCACTGGCCTGACGCCGGAACAGTCTAATACATTACGCGCAAGTCGCAACCGGCTCGGTGCCAGCGCTGCTAAATTGTTGCGATTCTTCTAAAACACAAAATACACACACGTTGTCATGCAAATAGAGTTCCTGTTGACATTATATTTTATATGAGCACGCTCGTAATACTGTCAGTAGTGCAATGTAATGTAGTGAAATATTTAGGAGTATGAATGTCAGCGTGGGTGGTGCGAGAAGTCGCGCTCTACGATTCCCACGGCGTAGCCTGTACTCAGCGTGGGGTTTATGAGCAAAGCTCTCTTTATCCAGCTGCGGACTGAGACAGGCTGATGACGACGCAGGCGTATGTTAGCTCTAAGGTACCATAGCTATAACACACCGATAAACATAGCAAGCTGTATTCTTGAATAATATAATTTTTAATGCAATTATGACCTTGACTTACAGATATATAAGCAGCCATGTCACTCATTCAGTTCAGTCATAGTATTGAAATTTCATCATTTTTGGGAGTATGTACAAGGTGAGCTAGGATGGATTGCGGGAGCTCGAACCGTTATCCAGCTTGCAATCTCGGGAAGGACGACGGTATGTGTGGCCGCATACGGTCGTGACAAACGGAAGGCATGGAATAAGGCTTATCGATCCCACAGGGGCGCCGCCCTAGGTTGGCGCCGGTGTGTTTTGAGATCCTGGAGTCCTATCAGCGCCGAGAAAGGCCACAGAGGAAGTTTTAGTGAGATAAAAGTCCCATATAACCCGGTATCTCTCCCAGGGTACAGGGTACTTTTTGAAGGTTTCTCCCCGTGAACAACAAAAGGTATGGTTTGTGTGGCTTGGTACGTTTTATAAAGAAATTTAGGATTTCCATGTTTTCGAATTTGAGTTTAAATATACTTAAATGAAAGTATGCCAATTTTTCCCAACAAATATGGAAATAAGTCTGGTAATATTGTAAAAAAAAAAACGAAACCAAA
>DWDU01002631.1:0-12504 GCA_018245575.1 Jemadia suekentonmiller
AGGTACTACTAGGAATTTTAGACTAAAAAAAAACACGTAACATCACGCCTGTAATCCCCGAAGAGATAGGCAGAGGAGTGTAGAACACTCCCACGTTTCACCAGTTGTGATAATAATGAGGAAGAATTAGGTATAAATAATAAATTAAATTTACGATTCGTTAATGACGTCTCAATCCAAACAATATTTACAATGACAATATCAACATACACACAGGTACATACTTCCATGCACATGTCACATCACGCCTGTTATTGCCAAAGAGGTAGTTAGAGGAGTGTAGTACACTCCCACATATCACCAGTTACGTTTACGTCCCACTATGGAATAGGTGGTGAGCCTATTGCCATGCACCGGGCACAACTTCAGACTCCGAGCCACTATTAGATAATCTAAATTAGAAACATTCTATAATGCCCGACCCGGGAATCGAACCCTGACCTCTTGATCGGCAGTGGCGCTTGCAACCAACAGGGCCAACGCGGCAGTCACTAAATTTTACGTGCATTACCACTAATATAAATTATTATTATGTTACCGTCCTTTTTTATTTTCGTTTTGAGCTTTTTCAACTGCATATTTGTACTTAATCTTTGTTTTCATAGCTGTTGTTGTCTCGAAATTATATAAATATGTAAGTTCAATTAGAGTGACCGCAAATTTCTTTTTTCATAGCTTTATGTCTTGTAATGTTGTATACTACATATATTGCACGGTTGTAGAGTCAAATTAGACAGTGGGTAAAGGAAAATTTAAAATGTAGCACCGTTTTTATTGAAAGGTTAATGAGATTCTGTGGGTTTTATGTAGGTATTCTTCAATTATTACTATAGAGCCCTCCCTGTTGTAAGCTTTGCGCATCTAGACGTTTCTTAATTGAACTATTTAAATATTAACGTAGTAGAGTTTGTAAATTATTGATGTGTATGTACTATACATTTAGTAAATTACGTAGTAAATACAAGGCTTAAATCATTATACATCAATACTGAAAATTACAATATAACAGTAAGAATTACAATGTTCTAAGTATGAACGTAAAGTGAACGAACATGAAAAGTGTATGCGATTTGATATTTGTTGAGAAAACCTTAAGCCCTAACTGAGAGCCCCAGGTGCAGTCCACACCAGAAGATTATAAGCTGTGTCTAGTGGCACTTGTTACAGTGGCTTGCAGAACTCGGCGTGAAGTAGAATAATACCCGGTTGTTAGCGAAGATCGTTACTACGAGTACGATTGTTCTGTGGGGCATCTGTGCTCCAACTGGTTATTCTCACATGTGCATTCATAATGTAAGTAAGGCGACGTTATCGCAATCTCGGTTATAACGTAACATCACGCCTGTAATCTTCTAAGAGGTAGGCGGAGGAGTGTAGTACACTCCCACGTTTCACCAGTTACGTTTAGGTCTTGCTATGGAATAGGTGGTGAGTCTATTGTCATCGGGCACATATCAAGACTCCGAGCCACTTTAAGTCCAGACGATGTCGATTATATCTCGAAAAAAATGTCTGAGTGTTATTTTTCTTATAAGTAGTAGGAAAATATTCCTCTACCTATACCTTCTACCTTAAAATACTAGCGTGATGTTATATTAATTTAAACAAGTAAGACAATAAAGAATAAATAAATCGAAAATATATGACATTATTTTGAACTTGATTCGTTTCCGCAAACAGTTACAGTGCATACTTTTTTTTGTTTCAACTTCCATTAAAGTTGGATAGTAGCAAAAGACTTGCAATTAAATGCATAGCGCGTGGCTGGGCCGATAATGCCCGGGGAAAACTTAACCAATACTGTGTCTTTGGGTAGCGGAGAAAAGCCAACGTCGGGAACTCAATAGCAAGACACGGCGATCTAATTTATCTGGAAACGACTTGATCCAGCTAATACTTTTTATTGGAAGTGATAAACTTAGAAAAATATGTTGCTTATATGTATGTATTATTAAAGAAAATCAGAAATGTAATGTTGAATATCACAGTCTAATTTAACTGGAAAAAAGAAATGAACTATTTGAATCGGATTTGTTAACAAAGTTAATCGCTGAACGATATTAACATGCATTTATTTGTTTCAGGTACGGTAAAGCTTTTATCATAGCGAAATCGTCTCTCGACTACGCTCACAGCAGGTAAGAGTAATGACACATCTAGTAATTTATTTTTATATCTTTGAAAAGCTATCTATACGACCTTCTCCTTTAATTTTAATTTTCGTTTTATTCGTATTTTGTGGCCGGTCTCGTGTTGAAATATTAAATTTTTAGACGTCCATAAAGCAGAATGTAACATGAAAATTACATTTTTTATATTAACTACTGAAAGGCGGTAATTTGCAATATTTACACTTTCCTATTACTCATAGGATAAATATTTACATCACTTTTACTCCAGAGCAGAGCAAAGGGATGCATGTTCATCAGTTATAGTTTTATGGGGTTTTAATTGATCCGTTCTTGAATACAACTTAGAATGTCCTGTAAAAATTCGCTGACTTTCTCCGACTTCATTTCTTTACTCGTAATAATATTCGAAACTTATGACGTATGTACATAGTTAGGTCTGCATGCCAGGCTTCAATTTTGAAACTTTTAAACGAGACCTATATTTTCATACCACTAGAATAAACCATTAATCTATCCGATTAAATTTAGTACTAGACAACAACCCACTCAAGAATTAATTAAATTCAATACTATTGTCATAAGATGCTGAAAAGTGACACTATTCAGAAAATTCTAGAACAAACCGATAATTTTGTGATGTTTAAGTTTTTACTAAAAGTCCCAGCTACACTGAGCGGTCAAGTCGGCCACATAAATTCACAATCCGCATGCCTCTAATCGTTCAGAGCGGGTTCCACGGTCCAAAAACACTAAAAATATATGTTAGCAATCCCCAAGTGTAGCGCATTCGACCTTTTTTGTGATTTATTGTTAAGTTCCCTCCTTCCAATGTCAGATGAACTTGTCGTACAGTTGGCGGTAAAATATTAGGCGACCTCGGCTCCCTGAAGTCTCATTTTAACTCGGTGACTCTATAGTCTGAATATGGTCAGTTCTGTGTTTCATTGGTATATCTTATAAATTGACTGCCTCGTTAGTCGTGTTGGTTGCAAGTGCGACTGCCGATCGGGAGGTCCTGGGTTTGATTCCCTGGTCGGGCACTACTAACATTTTCTAATTTAGATTTTCTAGTAGTGGCTCGGATGCATGGCAATAGGCTCACCACCTATTCCATAGTGGGACGTAAACGTAACTGGTGAATCGTGGGAATGTTCTACATTCCTCTGCCTACCTCTTCGGTGATTACAGGCGTGATGTTACGTTAAATAACGATCATTAAGATTTCAGGGGAAGCCTTTACAATTCAATTACTACATTTAAATCAAATACATTCTTACGTAATTTGAACACGACAACATTCTTTTCTTTATTAAGAGACTTGCAAATGAGCTTGCAACAGGCGAATTTTCCCCATCACTGATGGATACGTACTATCCATCTCGAGTAGGTGCATGGAAATAGTTATTAAAGTTACTTGCTGATAACCGGTAACCATCTGCTTCAGAACAAAATACAATAACAATCACTTGACGGTTGAAATAGGTGTAGCAAAGGCAGAAAGACTTGGATTTTAGGTGAGCTATTGAATTTATGGGCTAAGAACGTTAAAGAGCATAACCACGTAATTAAAATTGAAATATGTGCCATTTCAAGTTTGGCACAAAGCGTCTCGTAGTCTACATCATTATCGCTATCGTTCGCTCGTAGTTACTCACCAGCAGTGGCGGATGACTTTCCCGTATGTAGTTTGTAAGTTTTATTATGCGGCCCGCACTGAGGAAATCCGGACTTTTTGACTGACTTAACTTTATTATGCGTGTAAGTCGCTTTTGCGCGCTGCGTTTTTGTTATTTCGCTCTTTCTATGTCAATGTTGCGATATGGTTTTCGAATTTACGGCACGTGTGTGTCATATCATCGAATAGTCTCGCGTTGTAGGTACATTGTGTGTGAGATCGTTGTGAGTGAAACTTTATGTGTTCACATGGAACCGTCGTGGTGTTTTGTAGCGAAAAGCGATGAACTGAAAACCAATGGTTGACTATAACAGGTAATAGTTTTGTTTAATATAGTAGAATTTATTATAAGACTTGATATAACTAGGTATAGCTGAACCCGCAAACCCCACCTCAGCAGATGAGCGATGATTAATAATAATTGAACAAAAGACCAGTCGAAGGGTTGACTTGTTTTTCATTACCTATTAACAGTTAATGAATGTAAAGTTACAAAAATCCGATAGTTCCCGTCCCGGGATTCGAGCCTAAGACCTCTCGATCCGCAGTTGCGTTTGTAATCAGCAGACTTACGAGACCGCTGGTTTAGTGGTTAGTAAACGTTAGCGTTGAGGGAGGAGTCGTGAGTTCGATTCCCACCTGATACAAATATTTCTGGAGTCTGGTTGTAATAATATACACAAGCTTTATTTAGTTTCAGATCAATGGCTGTGTGTGGAATTGTCCTAAGATATTTATATATGCTGTGAAATATGTTTAATATATACAATACAATGTGTAAGATAGTAAAAATTTAAACTGTACTTGATAGCTCATAACAGCTTATATTTTAATGCCCGTGTCACGTTACATTGTTCCAAGATCGCGCTTGACAACGCGTGAGGGGTCGACATTGTTATCGTAGTTGATAAGCTCGGTTTGTCATTTGGGGTACATAATAAAAATAAAAATCTACTATATTAGTGTTATAAGAAATTTGAGACGTTAAATATTACTAAAAGTAACTGCTAATGTAAATAATTTCGCTATACCGGTTAAGGAGAATCTCGCGAGGAAACCTTTGCATATTAGAGTTCTAATTAAAGTTCCGTGAGTCGTGTAATGTTTATCAACCTATATTTGGCTAGTGACGAAGTGTAGGTACTGGTATGTCTTTCAGCGTTCCTACTCTGAGGGGAAATTCATGTGCAATTGTGAAACGATGAAGCTTTTGTCGAGGATGTTGGATGACGGTGATTATAATGATAAGGATGGCGATGATGCGGTGGTGATTGTGATCACGAGGTCGGTGATGATAATTATGATGACGATATTGATAGGTGATGGTGGTGATGGTGGATGATGGTGATGGTAGATGATGGTGATGGTAGATGGTGGCGATGATGATGTTTGTACTTTCTCTTTTTTTGTATAGGTAGGTACTTGAAATAAAAAAAACGCTGATGATACATAATTATCACATAACATATGAAACAAATTAAAGTTTATAACTCAATAAAATTGACGCTTTCACTTCCGCCGGTCACCGCCAAAATTCCGCATTAATGACCGGTGATCGTAGACAAATGAATCATATATCGTCATAACGAAAACGTGCGCCGTGAATTATCGACGCGGCAAAAACATATGGGCCAGAACCCGGCGCGGATTTATACGTCCGAATTGCGAACAGCTGTCGTCGAGCAAAAACTCCACTCGTTAATTACTCATATTTACATCCATTTGCGTTTTTGTGTTCTTATTATCATTCACATCTAAGTTTCTAAAAAATATGACAATATTTGCTATAATGCACTAAAATTAATGTGATATTAACTTTCTCTGTAAATAATAAAAGGCGTAACGAAATATTAAATATTAGATATTAAATGTTCACTGAGCTTGTTTTAGTAGGTCCTTAAAATATTCTTATTTCTTTTGAAATTTACTAAATAATTTCAATTTTCGAAATTAACTGGATTTTACTAAATCATTTGCTTGCCATACACAATTTCATTTTTTTTCTAAATTATTTTATTTTAGTGAATAACTTCGTAAAATTTGCAAATTACTAAGAACTGCACGAAATATTAATAATTACATTAACATTTAAATTAAATTACAATTTACTAAAAATTTCTTGACAATTATATATAATCTTTTACTATTTCACCTGGTTGTCCATCTGCGACGCGTTCCCACAGTGGCAAGTGAAAGGCGGGACCGCAAATGCGGACTCCCACAGGGAACCACCGCGGCCCATTGTTGTTGCATTGATGGCTATGTATCGAGAGCATTAAGATGTTGCGTGAGATATCATGATGAGCGAACTCATATCGCTACACTGTAAATAATGTTATCTTCTGTACGTTTAAGAGTAGTATCTACTTCTGATACGAGAATGTGCTTGTGTGTATTTTTTGGATCTGAAAAAAGAATGGTGACCTTAATTTTTGTCATAGCAAGAGGTGGGTGTCCAACTGCTCAACGAAAGGTTAATCATGACGAGAATAATGACGACGACGACCCCGACGATTTATAAAATGGTTAAAAAGCTTCATCAAATAGCTCAAATGAGTTATTAATATTAAACAAAATTCAGCATATTAATGACAGTACAGTATATTAATGATTATTTCACATCGTTATTTATATTCCTTTGTAAATGAGCCATCCGTTTTATCCAATATTGATAAGTTTATCCTTCAAACCTTCAAATGTTTTTGTATTATTTCAACAGTGAGGGCAACGACCGTTCATTGGGTAAATATACATAAAACATCAAATGAACTTGTTAAATGACTGAGATCCCGACTTCTATCAGCTGATAACATTCCTAGGAACAGTACCCAACTGCCTGTTGTGTATTGATTACAAACTGTCTGGTTGGTTTCCTTTTTGTTAAGAAGTAGGTACTTAGCTTATTATTATTATACCTTCGCGCTAGGACCTCTATCTCAATTTAACTTAGAATTGTTGATTGAGAAAGAATCATACCCCGATAAATAAAAATGCATCAATATTTTAAATTTACAGTAGCACACAAAGGTTGCCTGTGTCATGGGTGTCATATATATACGAAGTACAGTGTTCAGCAAGGTATCAAAATATTTTATTTCAATAATTTCCTTTCCTAATATTTAAAAATGTAGCATTTTAGGCGGTAAAAATGACAACCGTGGCACCAAATAAACTGTAGTGTCGGTTGAAAGCGTGACTGCCGATTGGGAGGTGCTGTGTTCAATTCCCGGGCGGAGTAAGATATTAGAATTGTTCTAATTGAAATTTTCTGATAGTTTCGGAGTGCTCGGTGTGTGGCAATAGGCGCACCACCTATTCCATAATGAGACGTAAACGTAACTGGTGAAACGTGGGAACGTACTACACTCCTCTGCCAATCTCTTGGGGGATTACAGGCGTGAATTTAATAAATTGAATAAATAACAAATTGAAAGGTACATACAACATACAAAGTACATAGCACAAGTGAAAATAAATTATCATCATAAAATTAGCTTTACCAGCGCGTGAGCGTTGTCCATCTGTTGTATAATAATTCACAAATGAATATATCGTTAATAACAATACATTATCGCACTTAAGTTTTGAGAAGAGAGGCAAGAATACATCTGAGTAGAACTAACGTGCTACGTCACAGTCATCGCTGCGCCCACACACGCACGCCGGTTTCTTAGACTTCTCACTCGCCCATCAGTATGATAATATAAAGTCGATATTATTGAACTGTGATCTATAAAAGATCAGCATCACCCGATATCATTGCACAATGGCCGATTAAAAGCGATGGCGAAGGATGCGATACTATCTCTGCACCGATGTATGACACAAGCCTTAAGAGATTGGAATTTCTTACACTCTTTAAAATTTATTGTTATTATTATTATTATTTAAAGGAAATTAATATTCCTTAATAAATTGTGAAAAAGATCACTGTTGTTAAGTAAATTGTCTGATGTATCCGATTACAAAAAAAAAGAGAAAAGTAAATGTAATCCCCGTCTGTCAACCCCGAAGAGGTAGGCAGAGAAATGTATTGCACCCCCATAAAAAATACTTAGATATAATAATAGACTCAAGTGGAACAGTTGGTTAGTACTGAAAGCTCATTGCGTCTTCTGCTTTGTCTGAGAAATCGATAGATTAAAAACTTCAATATGCGGCGATAGAAATGTAGATATGTAATGATTAACGCCGACACTCGCCAGCTTGAACCACAAAATAATTGTGCAAGCGGTTGCTGCTCATCGCAATAAATCGACAGGTAAAAGATAAAGATAACTAAAGTTAAAGATATCTCATTGTTCCCAGACAAATTACTTGTATCGTATAATGCATAACCGCATCGTAACTGAAATATCGCGACCATTCCGGTTTGACCTCCGGCAAACGTACAATAGAATTTATCGGAGAATTCAGCTGCAGAAATGAATAAGACAATGAAGGGAATTGTACGAGTAATAATGAACTGGTATAATATAGATATTATAATAGACATACGCATATAAGAAAAGCATTGGTAAGATTGCATGAGTTATATACATACGACATGTATGTCTATACATAATTTTTCGGTCGAAACACAATTACACTTAATTGATATGCCAATAAATTTGTATTACCAACGTAAAGCAATCGATAGGTATTAAAATAATTCGTATTCCAGACTGTGTAATAGCCTTATTGACAATAGATAGCTATTGAAGTAACTAACATTAGCACATCTGTTAAAACAGTCCTATTAAAAGTCAGTTGCAACTAGTCGTAATAGGTAGTCACTCGTTTGGTCTCTACATAAAAAATGTATTATTATTAACATGATCAAAATATTAATACTTTAATTTTTCACAAAAACTGTTAACTTCCACCTGCGAAAGCGAGGGTGCTTCCATCTAGGCTGTAATATTGTCAACTAGGCGACACTGTTGTCATTCGTATTGTGTCACTGCCCACATTGAAAGACGCTCAAGTGGATATACTAGTTTAGTATATTAACATTATCGTACGGTTAGAACAAAATATCATCAACTCGTCTACATCGAAATGATTAAACATGTGCTCGTTACGTATAATGTTTCATGAACTCCGCGTTGACCCTGCATCGGTGGATTGAACTTTATCAGCGTGCTTTCGGCTGGAAGTAATCGCCTCGACTGCGCTGCATAATGAACTGGGGTAGCTGTCCTGGCTGCTATTTGCTGTGCGGTTGAAACAAGATTTCTAAAATGAAATAATAGTATTGTATTTATTAAACGGTAAATTGCTTTTTTTAAGGTTTTCGTTCATCTACAGTATAAATATACATATGTATGAGTAAAAAAAAAATATATTTGTACATACGAAAAGAACGTAACTTATAATCCCCGAAGAGTTAGGCAGAGGACTGTATTACTCACACGTGTCTCACCAGTCTCAACAGTCTACATCAGACACATATCCCGGACCAGTACTAAAAATTTTGTGATTTTAGGATTTGAACCCAAGACTTCTCAATCGGCAGTCGCTCTTGCAACCACTCGACTTGCACATTACAGTGTACATACAAGATACACAGAAAATAAACTTAATTATGTATGATATATCTAACAACTCATACTTAACCATCTGTAGTCGGACATCTCCTGGGACTAATCAGATTCAGCATTATTGTTTGCATGTTCAAAAAATTTTTTTTATCAGAATTATGTACCAGTTTGAACCCCTGTCATTTTTCATAATAGAAAATAATAACAATATATTTATATTTCTTATTACTTGTCAGTGAAATGGTAGGCTATTTAGATCATTAGGCTATATCACCTACGAATTAAAATTGAATTTCCAAGGCTTAAATACTGTGTACTACACCATTCCCATATTCGAAAGCGTCCATAAAATATAAGGTGCAGCGGGACTTCCAGAGCGAAGCCGCAATGGACTCGTAAATATGTTAGTGGGGGCCGAGAGAAAGGAGGGTGCGGGGTGTTATTACGACACTTGTTTGCGTGAACAGTCAATTTATATACATCATCGTGCACATGTCTCCCTGCCATCATGACGACGGTGATGACCTCGACGGTCGTGTTGGTTGCAAGCGCGACCGCCGATCGCGAGGTCCTGGTTTCGATTCCCGGGTCGGAGACGCAGATTTTCTAATTTAGATTTTCTAGTAGTGGCTCGGAGTCTGGACACGTGCTCGGTGTATGGCAATAGGCTCACCACCTGTTCCATATTGGGACGTAAACGTAACTGATGAAACGTGCGACTGTATTACACTCCTCTGTCTACCTCTTCGGCGCTCACAGGTGTGATGTTACGTTGTAACGTGCACATGACATTGGTACACTTCATGGTCGCTCGCGGGAACACACGTAAACAAATATTAAAAAATGACACTTTTTATAGTAATTGTAAACGCGACTTCTGATCAACAGGTCCTAGGCTTGATCCCTGGATCGGGCTTAGTTTTATTGGATATCTTTTGAATTGAAATTCTGTGTAGCACCATGGAGACTGGATTTTTGACCCATGGATGTAGGACAATAGGCTCACTTCTATTCCATGGTGGGAAGTATAACATAATTGTTTGATTGTGGGATTATACTAACACGCCCACTCTCTAACAGTTATATGATACGTCTAGCGACTCCTCTGCCTGACCCATCGGGTAAATACAGGCGTGATGCTACGTGTAAAGTGATTTAAATATAAAATCATTGCTGAAATTAGAATCACGTAACAATGGAGTTGTAAATATTTTAAGAGTTCGCCTCGCGGCCAGCGCACAGCTCGCGTGACGCAATGTTTACAATGACGATGTAAATTTAATTGTTATAGCTCAACACATTTTTAAGAACACAATACGGCAAATTTGTTCTGTAATGTAATTAAAAACGTTAACTCGTAAGCGTATGTTAATGGAAGGAATGTTTAACGCGGAGTCCTTTGATCCGTTAATCGGATTGTGTACGCTCATTCGCACGGTAATGTTTCGCTCTTGTGAGTTTTGTTAATGATTACACTATGTGCCCAGTTAACTCATATGTTTTTTGGGATGGTCTGACTAGCTGAGCGATACCAATGCCGTCGACGGGAATCCATAAAAAGGGCTTCCGATAGGTCTGAAACTAGTCGACAAATCCCGAAGAAATCTACCTACTTGACTCTGTCGGTATGTAATTTCATTTTGTACGTAGATATGATCCAAACGTTTAATAGTAATGTTGCTTTCAAGCCATTACATGTGTAATTTTATGTTCAATATCGCTTACACTGTTCTTGCTTATTGACAATTTCGGTACTGAAATATGTGTTACAACCGAATCCGAAATTGTCAACGCGTCGGAGATTATTTTGGTACTGCATTATATTAATGGTCGTTAATGATCATTTACTATTATGTGGGGGCATCTGCGTCTTTATCTCTGTATATTTGTGTATGTATATGTATGTATATTTGTGTATGTATATGTATGTATATACATGATTTTGTGCGCTTTTATTAATTTTGAACTGCCTTCAGTCCGCTTAAAAACCCTTGTTCATCTGTAATTATTAAAGGCTACTCGTATATACGTGTGTGGGAGTCGTTTAAGTTAGGAGAGAATATTCGACAACATTAGGTGCACGTCGTAATGCATACGCATTAATGCATCATCGAGTGAAGACGTGCAGCGTTGGGACGTATTTGACTAAATTAACCGGCCCGCTTGACGCCGCTCGCAGCTCTGTGCAGGAAGGAACGGTACACACTTTAATGAAATTTATATTTACAAAATTACGTTATGTTTCTGAAACATAACTGATTGTGGAGGTTTGAATTTTACACGAAATATAATTAATTTATTTTATATATTTTATCAATCGTCTTTTTCTCTTTATACTGTGTTGTTTTAAAATTCACTTTTTTCGTATTTCATGTTTATTTTGGACGTATCTTTTACTTAGCTTCCTCAAAGGCTCGATTTTTTAACCTCTACCTTTCATAAACAATCCAAGAAATGAAACTCGGGTTTTGTGACAATTTTATGTATTACCTATAACTAGTAATTTAAGATGTTATGTTAGCTATGACCTTAATCTTTTGAAAGGAGAACCTTGTAAATAATGCCTTAAAAAGTGCTAAACCATAGACATATCTTCAAAACATTATTTATCTGTCAAAACACATCGAACTATGGATACATTCTATTCTAAGAACAAATTTCGCGCGCTTTTCGTTTTGATAGTCTTGTGTGATCTTCAGACAAAGTCGACGGCGTCTTCGGCGTTATATGAGAAAAAAGAATCTTTGATGAGACACAGGAACGACAGCTTGCTTGTCATTAGGACTACGTACAGTAAGTACATGCTGTGCTGATTGACATCGGAAATTGTCGAGGTTGCCGCGCGATACCCAGACGCTTTGACGTACTAAGAAGAGAGAGATTTGCATTTGCATTATCAAGTGCTATCTTATTTCAGACTTATTTGCTGACGTTACTTCATGATAATTTTAATTAACAATAATAATAATTAATGCGTATACTTTTTATAGACAAATTATTTAATTTATGTTGCTCCTATGCAAGGTAATTACGCTGATGACGTAATTTCTTAATATCTGATCTTTACCATTCGATATTTTTTAACGAAAAATCGTTAGAAAATGTTATGTAACATTTAATCTCATATTCTTATTGTTCTCAATATGCCAAGTTACATCGGGGTCAAACTTATTCT
>DWDU01002632.1:0-12503 GCA_018245575.1 Jemadia suekentonmiller
CTCATTTAGCGAGGCGTTTTACACTCATTTAGCGAGGCGTTTTACACTCATTTAGCGAGGCGTTTTACACTCATTTAGCGAGGCGTTTTACACTCATTTAGCGAGGCGTTTTACACTCATTTAACACATCAGATCTCCGTGCACCGTATGTCACTGAATTCAAACACCGTGTTACCAATGTATCGTTATAAATTAATAATTATTAACAATATAACATATAATAATTATATGTTGATTATCAGTTTCGCACCAGTTATTAGTTCACTTAAATTTCCTGTAACTATAGAAAAATTATAATAGTTAAAACTGGAAGGAACCCCATAATGTAATCAGGTTTGATTGCTGTAATTAGTACACATGCGGACAGAGAATGTATTCCGACATAGTATTAAATATACTTTATTACATCGATTATAAAAACTAGAATCTATTGTAACATTTTGATACAAATAACAAGTAAAAATCCAGTCAGTAACAAATTTTCTCGAAATGCCAAATTTGAACCTAACAGACGACAGGTCCGAACCACAGCCTTAATTCTTTTGAAAATTACGCGCTGCTTTGAAAGGAGAAGCTTTTAGATTCCCTTCCGAATGGCGACCGTTCTCCAAGTACCGGGTACATGAATATTTATAAAGGACATTCTTACGAGTTCAAAAGTACGTAACTAAGGCTTACACTTCCAAAACACTTTCCTTATTTCGACTCAGACTAAACAAAAAAAAACTACGATGTGTGTGAAGTCATGTTCAAGCAGATTTTTTTTTGTACATGATGTAAAATTATTACAAATATTAATTGCAAATTTATTTTTTAGTTCCATTTAGATACGATTATAAAAATTAGATAAAAATTCAAGCGTCACATCTATATGAACAGGGCGTTGCCATTTTGGCATCCCACCAAACGATCGTTGCAGCGGTCGTCGGCAAAACATTTATTAATCACCTATCGGATGCAGTACATCTTGTAGCACATACTCGTGTCCTGAGGACAATGACTAATTCTACTACTGTGTCTATTTATCTTATTTATAACTACATAGTTCAATGTTTATATGTAGATAAGACAGATGCGTTTTCAGAGTATAAGCTTAACACGTTCATATTAACAAATAAGTAATTATGAACATTTTATGGTAAAGGAAACGGGGATACAAGGTAGATGAATAATTTTATAAGCGGGTCATTTCCATTATTACATCATTTGCGTGAATCAAGTCGAAATAGCTCTTCGCCACTAAACCAGCAGTTTTATCGTCAGCTATGTAAAATGTTTCAACGTTTTTATTAACATTTTTTGAGTAGATCGGAGACCACAAAATAACTTTTTCATGGACCAATTAAACAGTTTACATTAAATATTTAAAGATGTTAATCTAAATAAAAGCGCCAAGAGAGTTCTCCTTCAAAGTCGATAATGCGTTGGTCACTTCACGGGTGTTACAAATGTGCATAGGCGAAGGTTTACCATCTTACCATCAAGTAGTCTGTCTTAATATTTGCCAAGCTAAAAATATATAAAAAATCGTGTTATGATGTGGAAGTACGAAGCATAAAATTTTTATATTTAGGATTTGTGTAGAATGCAAAACAGTAATATAATTGTCAACTTCGGCGCGTCTGAAATCGACGCTGGCCAACTGCCAATACAGATTGGTCAATTACATCAACTTGTGTGATATATATAACAAGAAATTTAGTTTCTAAAATCCAACAACACTGTGAGATATCATATCTTCGTGTTTACTAAACTTATTAGCTGATATTAGTTCCACGCGTCCTATGTCAATATTACACATACTTCACATCGCTTATAAAAACTACGACTCCACCTATATTGAAGATAGCTTTTGCAAACATGACTATCTGCTTGTAATCATGGGCATTCCTTTTAATCTAATCTGAGACGTTTTACTTTTTTCAGGCACTCGGTGGACTCGGTCGCGTCGTATTCTAGTCAGAATCACGTTGACCGTATAAGGACTCAAAATTTCTCAGCGGCTTCTTGTCAAGACGAAGGCGACTTTGGGTCGATCAAGACAAGCCTCTTCAGACGTTCTTCATCGTCAAATTTGGACTACCCTGTGAAACGCCCTGAGAGCGTTACCTCCAACACTAGTTCCACAAGAAGCCGCCTTCGAGAACTTGTCGAAAGGAAATCGAGTCAAGACGAACACAAGTCTGCAGCAAACACCGTCGCTGACATACAATATCTTGAGAACCCCTCAGAAACGTTAGAGTTTGACAATCCTCGTGGCTCTTTAGAATCAAAGAAAAGTCAAGACGAACATCCCAAGAAGCGAAAATTATCCAAGAGTAAAGAAAAAGAGAAAGAAAGTTGTGAAAACAAAAACAAAAAACACGAAAAATACCAAAGTAAACTTGCCGAGTATTACAAGCTACCCGTACAGCTACCTCAAGACGAATTTTATCAACACTTGACACGGTCGAGAGCTGCGGAAGAACTTTTGCAAAAGAGATTTTCGAATTCTGACACCGAATTCAGCGGGAGTTACGGTAGATTGTGCAAACATAAGGAACTCGAAGGATCTAATTTAAGGCGGAGTCGCAGTTTGGCTGTCATCAGAGAAGAGACATTTACAGATCTTCAGATTCAAAACCATGCTAAGAGCAAACGATCGCAATTAATACCTCGCGCCCGCTTATTTGACAAGCCGTGTTTTAAAGACAGGTATGCATATGTTTTAAACACCCAAGTACATTATTTTCTCCATTACGTGACAGAACATGACTGAACGCTTTACCTGAGACTTTATCATTACTACAGCTATTTCTATTGTTTGATGTTGTGGTAGCAAGTCCGAGTGCGACTAATGGAGTATGCAATTATTTAAATTCAAATTCAAATTGCATTTATTAAAAATTAGTGCATTATAACACTTTTCGTACGTCTAAATAAAATTGGTTCGTTCTTTGTTATATTTTAACTAGTTCGTTCTTTGTTATATTTTAATTAGTTCGTTCTTTGTTTTATTTTAATTAGTTCGTTCTTTGTTATATTTTAATTAGTTCGTTCTTTGTTATATTTTAATTAGTTCGTTCTTTGTTACGCAATGGTATAGAATAAAAAATAAATAGATAAATACTATGTAGAAGCCACTGTCTTGTTGATTCTAACAAATAATTTTACAGACAAAGAATTCATAATAACAAAATTAACTAACGCTAATAGTGTTATGCCGACAGTGCTGCCCTTGGGGGGCAGCATTTTTTTCAGTTTAAAAAAAATATTTTATTACTATTAGCACTATGACATATAATTTTATTAAATCCTAAGACAACAAATAATATACATATTTCTAAGAAAAGCTTAACTTATACTTTTATACGAAAACTTTATTGTTTAAAGTAGCTAAGTTTTGGTATTGTTTAAAATAATAGTTAATTTTAATCCATCACTACCATTTCAACATCATCATCATCGGTCTATTACAATCCACTACTGGAGCTAGGCCTCCCCTGAAGGGTAATTCCCATAGTTCCCTCGCATTCCAGGCATGCACCACCATTAACTTCGTTAAAATGAAATTTTAGTCACCTACAAAAATATTTTATGTTCTATATTTTTAATTTCAGGTTACCTGGACGTGCGAAATATCAAACAAAAGAAGAAGTATTAGAAGGAATATATATTGATAGTACAGCATCGTGCTTTGGTGATATTAATGGTCAAAGAGGAGATGATACAACCAGTCATATAAGCAACACAGACATAAAATCTGAAAAAGAAGACGCGGCATCACGAGTAGAAAGTCGTCAATCCAGATCTATAAGTGGAAGTTGGCCAAACCTAAATGAAGAAACAAAGCCGACAAATCTCTCTGAAGACAGTATTGGACATTCACGTAACCCAAGTGAAATCGACAGTTTAGATTCCAACTATGTTAGAAAGCACTATAATTTCGAAGCACACTTAAAAAATTATAAAGATAGTTCACCGGACACTGAAAGATCTATTCCATCTCCTAATAAAGAATTGTATATAACGACAGACGACCCTGACAGTGAAGCGGGTGATAAAATCAGATCTAGAAATAATTCTCCCATATCCAACAACACTACCAGTCCAAAAATAATAATAAAGTCTGAAAAAAATACAACTTTTCAAGCACAAGAATTGGATAATGAAATAGATTCTTGCGACGCAGTATCGGTTAGAAGTAAACAAAGTGAACAGTCAAAAACAAATTCAAATTTAGAATCTACTAAAGCAAAAGGAATTAAAAACGAAACAGATACTCGCTCATTATTATCCGAGAACGACGGAACTATTTCAAGTCCCCCGGATAGTATTACTTCGTACATTTCTATATCGATAGCCTCTTCTACCGAAAAATCGCATAAATTAGAGTACTTGGCTAATTCTCTAGCCGAAAAAATTGATGAATACTGTGTATCTCAACTAAAAGGCTGTGGTCACGAACCACAAGTAATACAATCTGAAAAGAAAATATCAGAATCTGATCCTATATATACTACAGTACAGAAAAAAAAGACATTCGCAGATATAAGGAGAGATTCACTGTCAAAAAATAAAAATAACATTTTCAAAGAATTCACTAAGAAACATAACAACGAAACCTATATAAGTAACACATACATCGAATGTGACAACTACAACAATATAAGTCATTCCAGTTCTTCTAAAAACATAACTACAGAACCTTTTGTTACAACTTTAATTGAAAACCAATATTATTCATTACCAGACATAAATATAAGTAAGTGTCTGAGAAAATCTGAGAGAATTGACGCTCAACTAAGGGAGGAAGATCCAGACGATATACCGTGTGAAAATACTTACGAGGTAGCTGAAAACAATTTTGAAAATATATATGCCATAAGCGACGAAAAAAATTACGGCCAATTAAATAAGATACAAATTAATTCTACATCTCCTAACAGTAACATTAATAACGTTGAATATTCAAAGACACAACATATACAAAACTTTACGAAACTAGAGGACGACTTAAAATCTATCATAACTATCGATAGTTCTAATCCTGAAGATCAAGACACTAGCTTCTACACATTGGACACTCATCAAAACGAACGTGAAATAAACGAAATTGAAGGAACAATACGAAACAATAAGCTAATAACGAAGTCAGAAAGTTTCAACGTCAATTGTGGCTCCATATATAAACCTGAAATAAACATATTGAAATCTCGCTCTCACGATAATATCTGTAAAACAATAAAAGATAAGAAAGCACGAACTGCGATCCGCAAACATTACTCCCTACGCCAGCGCGATCCGATTGTAGACGACACTCCACGCCTACCTAGTCCAAATTCCGTAGAGAAGGATCTTATTAAGGATAACGAACCTTCAGTTAAACCGATTCATCAAAAAAAAGAGGAAACTAGTAATATTAACTCACTTTTGTCCAGGGTACAATCGTTTAAAACCAACGCTGATTCAAATATTGCTATTGTTCCTTTAAGCGGCCATCAAACAATTGTTCTAAATCCACCACTAACTCAAAATTCAGCAATAACTACCAAACAACCCGTGGAAAAGAAATTATCCGAACAACCTAATACAAAATCACAAACGGTAACCGAATCAACTCAAATCACTCCTAAAATACTCCCAAAAGTACCTAATCCGTCCAAGGAACCAAACGCAGCTATTGAATTTACAAATTATTGTATACCAAACGATCCATTTATTACTATTAAATTAAATAAAGTTGTAAAAAAAACTATACCGCAGCTTAAAAACGACACCTGCACTAAAGCAACTTATTTACATAATATATCGGATAAGCCGCCTTTAAAACTAGTAATTAAAGACGATAAACCATTTAAAGAATTTCATAATTTAACATTTACGAAGCTAAACAAAAATATGACTCGACCGCAAGTTTTGCAAGTTGTTGATACAAAAAATAAAAAACAAAATATAAAAGTAGACGAAACTTCTGCCGAAAAGCCAGAAAATGACGTTCCAAAAATGGATCGGCATGTCGATAAAGAAGAAAATAATCGTGAAACCAAAACAGAAAACAATAATGTGAAAGATAAATTGAATAACGCAATAAAAACAGACATTGAATATCAAGAAAAAATTAATTCAGTGAAAAGTTACTGGTCTAAGCTAATTGATAAATCCCCTGAAAATCTAAATAATCTAGATTTAACAAAAGACAAACAAATAATAAAAGAGAAACAGGATGAAAATTGTAATAGCAACATTAACACAAATAATAATAATAATAATAAAGAAACAGAAGACAATAAATACATACCAGAGCTATCGGTTGGGAGTATTATTAAATCCTTAGAAAGTGTCAAAATCGTAGATAGTATACGAAAATTAAGTCAAACAAAACTTCAACTTTGGAAAGACGAAACCGAAAAAGTGAAAAGTGATTCTGAAATTGAGGAAACCCCGGTTGAAAAAATATTCAAAGAATCTGATACTACAATCTATGATATGCCGAAACCAGAAAAGATAACAAAAAAAATCGATTTGGATTTATGCCGGGATACACCAGAAATTGAAATAGTAGAGTTGAGTAGCGAAGATCAAAACCAAAAAACTCACGCTACACTAATTAAAGCGAAAGGATACGATAATAATTGTGACGAATTCGATCATGTTCGTTATAAAGTCATGAAGTCTGAACTATTTAAAAATAGTATGATAGCCAATTACCGAAAAGAAGCCCAATTCGATGGATTATTGCAGTACTTACAAGATTACAGCTTTCAAGAACTACTGGTAAATAACAATATAGTCATAATTGAACCCGTCAGGACTAAGGTGGAACCAGCTCCAAGAAAAAATATTAACAATGATACCTGTAAAATCGTGCCTACATTATTAAAGAAAAACGACAAGAACTTGCAAGATAAATCTAAAAATGCTATTCGTAGGCACTTCTTTTATCATCCTATTCGAGTAAATAAGGAAATTATAGAAGAAGAATTGCCAAATCCCGACACAGTAAAAAAAGTACGAAATTTATTTGAAGACACGTTAAAAATGAAAAGTCCTATGACACAAGATCCTCCGTTAGTGGAAGAAAATGTAGGTCTTACTAGACGTGCTACTTCATATAGAAATCTAAGTGAAGAAACAAAAGGCAACAAAGTCGGGGGAAGAAAAAAAGTTACAAGACAATTAACTATTGATACTAACTTTGGCAACAAAAAATGGGATAATGCTAGTCTTTCAAGTGGTGTTTCTAGTGGAGACCTTAGCTCTACTAATGATTACGAAACCGATGGATTAATTCCATATTCTAACAAGAATTTAAAAGATAATGTATACAGCTCAAGTGATGAATATCTCTGCGATTCAGCAAACCAAGATTTTTGTTGTGAAAGTCAGTATGTAAGTCCTGATATTCTTAAGAAAATTAGAGAATGTGGTACATCAGTAACATATTATGGTGGCAAAGTGCTAAATTCAAAAACTGGATCAACTGTAAGTCCAATGACAAAGGCAATAATGGATGAAATAAAAAGTTTACAAAAAGATTGTAGTAGAGATTGTTATTCATGTCAAACTAAATGCAGGGGTGAAAAATGCTCTTGTTTGTCGGCCGATAAGCACAAAAAAAATTTGTCAGAAAAACAAAACGTTACTGTGTCAGAACCTGTAGGCATGAAAAGCGAAGAAAACAGCAAGAGACCTGAAACTTTTCCGGGGTTTAAATTTAAGCTAGTGAAATCAAATAGCTGCAGCAGTCGACTAGAACTGACGGGCACAGATGATAACAAAAATCCCAGACTTAAATACAGAAAGCAGTTTTCTAAGTCAGAAGATCCACCATTGTTAAGCGAGGAAGAAAATTCAGTGAAAAACAAAATTTGCAGATTAGAAAATTATAGTAAAGGCGTAGCGAAGACACCATTTGAAATAAAAAACAGTGAAGACAAAAAAGTACCATCAGTTACACCAGAACAAAACAAAGTAAATGCCAGAAAATTAAAAATTGAACAGGCCCAAACAGTTGTAACAAGGTCAGTAAAAGAAAACGCTGAGGACCAAATACAAGATCGTTCTGAAAGTCGTAGAAACTCCACTTCACTTGAGAAACAAGTGAACGATGCACATAGTTTCGAAAAAAAATACTACTATGTGAACGATAATTTGGATCAAGGAAAAGTTACAGCAGGTAAATTTGGAGAAATGGTTTTCGAAGAGTTCGAGGTTTTAGAATCATGTTACGACAGTTTAAATAGCAATAAGTCTAAATAAATTATTTAGTTAATTAATAAGCTTTTGCTTACATAAAATGTGATCTGTATTCAAAAACGCTATTAAATTATTGCTTGTAAATGTAGTATCATATATCTAGCTTAATCATGTATGTTATTTAGAATTAAATGTACGATACGTCAATACTATTAGCGAATAATAATATTTCGATTGGAAAGTACTGTACTGTAGTCTTGGTGTTGGTATCTTAACTTTATATTAAATAATACGTGAAATATGAGTGTTGTTTCTAAGTCCGGGAAGCCCTTACCGTCAGACTTGTCTTGTTCGATTTTCGTAGGTGTAGCTTTTGAGCCGTGAGCGCATACGCTTGTGAAGAAAGAACGACGCGTAGGTCGCCACCGACGACACCATGACTCCTGCAAAAATAAATCAATGTTAGAGAAATTAAGTTTAAACGCAAAAATCAAAATTCTTCATAAATCTATACATACAGATAAATAAAATTGGAGGGTATGTTTGTGATATTAAAATAAGCCGCTTTTTACTAAGTGCATAGAACAATTATAGCCTAGTAGTTTGAAGTTCGACCTCTTAATTCAGAAGTCCGGGTTCAAATCTTAGCGCACACCTTATAAAATTTCCGTTTAAATATAACTTGCTATAACGGTGAAGGAAAACATGGTGAGGAAACCTGCACACCTTAGAGTTCTCAAAAAAAATTGTTCTCTAAGGCGTGTGAAGTCTGCCAACCCGCAGTTGGCCAGCGTGGCAGACTATGGCCTAAACCCTCCCAACCTGTGAGGAGACCCATGTTCCAACAGTAGAACGATAAAAGGATCAGAAAAAAACTAAGTGCAATGTATGTATATACACGATACATATAACGAAATATTTTTTTAAATTTTTGTCTACCTGGCTGTCTGTTTGATCCGGCTAATTTCTGGAACGACTAGACAGATTTTGACGGAACTTTCGCTGGAAGATAACTGATTTAATAAGGAGTAACTTAGGCTACTTTCATTTTAGAATTCCACGCGGACGAAGTCGCGGGTCCAGCTAGTATTTAAATAAATATCGATGCTAATTAATGGAATGAAATCATGTTAATTGTGGGATTAATAAATGATACATTTTCATACAATATATATAGACATTGTTAACAATGTTTACATATTAAACTTATACATACAGTGAGTTTGTAAAATATTTATTTAAATCAATCACCGATAAATAGCTATGATAAAGCTAAGTTGTAACAATCGTCGGCTATTATATATTTTTTTTATAGAAATAAATACGCTATACTCTTAAATATTACATGTTGGCCAATAATATTAATGTATTTTATACTTTTCAATACTAACCAATATATAATGTATATCTTAATCATGAGGCCCTCCGTCTCGAACATAATATTGTATTCAAATCGTTCGACTACAATGCATTCTTTTATAATGCACCTTTACCAGCGCATTTAAAATTCCAAAGGAGTATCTTTACCTAAATTGTAACTCAGTGGTGAAGAACGTTTATCTAATAAAAGTTTATCTGACTATGAAGTGAGTACAGTAAAATCTAAAATAATTTTCGATTTTATTGTGCATAAATGTCCATTGACACTTCGTGCCGCATTATTTATTTTCTAGAATAATCTCTACAAATAAACTGATAGGTTTTCCGTCCATTTTTCAAACAGGTTATTTAATAATTTATCAATACCTTAGGAAAATACGTGTAATTGTGCCTTGTACATAGTCGTTGCAGTTCAATACATATACTTACTCTATATACATTTAGCTTAGGTACATCCTAATACGGTTTGAAAATGAAGAGTATTTTGACAACAAAACAACTACGAAAATTGTAGCCTGTGTTCAATTGGATAGTCTGGTAGGGAACAAGTCAGAATTGTAATGCAGCAACAAGGCAATAAATAGACAGCGAGATTATCTTTGAATAGAAATAGCGTCAATAAAATCAAGCTATAAGACTCAAAACTTTAACTAGACTTCAATAATTCAGTGATATCGAGTATTAAAATATAAAAGAGATTATTTTGCTATTATATATATTAAAATTAATAGGTTCTTCAAATCGCGTGCTCAACATGCGACAGTAATCAAAACACCCCTTTATGGGGTGACCTATGTCCAACAGTGGCCTGAGGCAGTCCGATGATAATGTCATATGATTATAAGTACCAAGATTGTAACTGCCAATCAAATTCGTAAGTCAAATGTTTGTACACTTATGCTTACGTTAACCGATGTCTAGTTCGACCTCACTGTAAATATCGATTAGATGGACATCGACCATATGCGTCCTAGGTACCGTACCGTACCTAAATTTAGATAAATTCCACAAACCTAATACAAGACATTGATTGATCTCGTTTAATAAACGAATGCGAGCGCCTGCGCTAAAACTTCGCGTGACACGAACATACACATAGGTACATAGACGATAATAGAAACATACACCACGAAAATTCATACTTTAGGGCTGCCTGCCTGTACGTATTGTTAATTTACCTCAATGTATCGCTTATATCGACTGTCATATACTCGTATAGTTAAACGCTAACAAGTAATAAATGGTTCCTTGAACTTAATGCTAATTGACAACGTATACAGACGTTACGAACTCAAGTATAAATTAATGACACACGCGGTGCATTATTTCGCCTGCACGATACTGAGTAGCAAATGGCAATGACGTGTCGACATTATAAGTTAAAAATATAACGTTGTTTAACGAATTTTGTGTTTTTCGTCTTGGGATATTTACGATACCACGTATAATTCGACTTGGCAACAATCCACGAACGTGGTATTTCGTGCTCACTTTTATACGTTTCACCCCCAAGCGACGGGTTTTTGGGTTGAATAGAACGTGCGAATTTAGAGTTTTCGGTTCTGGTCATCGTTCAAATAGGGGGCACCTGGATTTTCAGGTTTGGGTTTTAAAATAAAATAATATTTATGAATATGTTATGTTTAATTTTTTATACATATTTAGCTAGACTACAGACATACTTTACCAATCAATTATTTTAACATAAATTTAGCAAAAAAAAAAATAAGACTACTTCTCACCTATCTTGACCAAATAAGTTGAGACTGATGTGGAGTTAGAAGTTTTCAAAAATGGTGTGCATGTATAATGAGAGTCATGAACACAGAAAAAGCCTGACAGGTCTGTATGGATAGAGACATTTGGCCCTCTGTGCACACTGTATGCCCTGTATGGCCAGCATGGTAGATCATAAATCGAACCTTATAATTTTGAAAGGCTTATGCTCAGCAGTAGGTTGATTTAAATGTTATTGAATGTTGGAATAAAAAATTCAGAGACTTCAGGGTGACAACGAACTCAGCAATGTCAGATCAGCAGTACAGTATCACTCATCCCTGAATACAATGATTTGAAATGAATAAAAAATTTCTTTAAATCACATTTTTATTCTCAGCTAAGCAGGACCAACTTGTACTGTACATTACATACATTATTCAACATTTCAGTCCTGTTACAGTAGAGTATCAAGTATAAATTTCAATCAGAAAATGACTATAATTTCTAAAATAATGATCAATTATACAGGTAGTTGGGTTTTGAGAATTATGCAAACATATTGCATAGCTCAGCGGTCCCATAGGCAGTATGGGAAATTGTGCTTTGAAATTCCCAAACTACATGCCCAGTGTGGAAATTATGAGAAATCCTGTCCTTTAGGGGAATCCTGTCCAGCAATGGACTAACACTGTCTGCTGATGGTGAATTGCACACCATTGTGATCATATTATTATAATTTGAATACTTATTTATCCTTTCATAATGTAGGTATTATTAACTTTTGAATCTATGATATAGTTCATAAATAACGAAAGAAGCAATGGCTGTATCATAAAATGTCTATTAATGTTACACTTAAAAATATACAACTGAAAATCATATTTTTAATGACTTACCAACCCAATTAGGTTTCATAAATTAGGAGAAAATGGATATGTTAAAAATTACATATGTCAATAAATACATATGGGAGGAGAGTTGTGAAATAAAGACCACTTTACCTCAAAAACAAGTTATACTAATTTATAATAATATTTATAATTTTTGTTCCTATTGTTATTCTTTAATTATATTATATCATCCATAAAACTAGTGATATCATAATTAGCCAACACTTAGTACATAATTGCTCCATTGTATAATTCCAGATAAGAATTCAACTGTGTCATATAAGCCCATTAAACACATAACATTATTGTCATTTTACCAGAATAGATAGTCAGTTG